>RJWH01002134.1:0-200725 GCA_004363575.1 Solenodon paradoxus
AGAAATCCTGCGTATTTTCCTCTCTAAAGAAGCCTAGGAGAAGATTGCAAATAAAAACTAAGAAAATCACCTACCAGACCAGCATTTTTTCTGAGACTCTTCCTTTCAGTCAGTTTTGTAAAGAAGTGGTAGGCTAACCAGATATGTAATACTGTTTGGAGGTAATATAAATAGGTACAACCTCTTTGGAAAACAACTAGTGCTACAGAATAAAGTTAAACAGGAACATATTATATACTCCCAGCAATTTCACTTTTAGGTCTATAGGCTAGATTAAATACTTGCACATCTGTTGTATCAAGAAATAGGTACATTATAGTTGCTTTGTTTATAATAGCATAAAAACAGGAACAAACTAAAAGCTCATCAGTAGCAGACAAATTGAAAAGGAGATTTCAAGCCACATGTAATACTCACACTTGTTGGAGGAAAAGAGGACATTGTAGAATCCCATCTCACAGCTTGATTCTATATGTTTCAAGTTTAGAAACATAAAAAGGAACAACATACTGTTGAGAAAATAGGTTAAAGAAGAAAGGTAAGGGGCTATATAATACAAGATAGTGATTTTCTCCAAGGGAGGAAGAAGGAGGTTGGGGTCTACTATCTAAAATTCAGTTGCCTGTAGGAAGTTCAAGTTGCAGATGTATAACACATCCTGCTAGTAGTTAACTGATTAGTTCATGAAATAGCATGGCGCAAGATAGATCCCTGTAATCTTGTATTAGAAAACTTACAAATAGGGAATGTTTGTTTATCTGGTATGCTAATTGAGCATCCTTTGGCCAAGCTTTTACATTCGTTTTGTTAAATGGTTTCCTGGAAACTTACCCAGCCTTCTAAGCAGGCTCTCAGAAAGGGTGTTATTAAGTTTCTGCTAATTAACAGCATCTTTCTAGTTACTAGAAGTCCTTTCTCCAGGCCAGCATCCACATTTAAAATCAATCTCTGTTCAGTGTTATGGAGATCTCCACATTGTAGAGTTTTGCCTTTAGTTTAAAACCTTTATAATATAAGTAGGGTTCTTTTCATCATGCAGCCATCTTGTATCTTCTCTGAGCTGTGCATGATCAACTTGTTTTCCCTCGAACTGAAGAAAAATCCTATTTTGTGCTTTCAATATACCACTGCTTTTCTTAATCTGCTATCTTGTACATGCATCTGGAGCTTTCCTGGCACAGTGAAACATTCTAGATTCTATTTCTAGTCAATTTACCATATGACTTTGGGAAAACAATCCATTTAACCTTTGACCCCTTTGATATATTAAATGGAGAGATCTTTCTTATGAAAAGGAACAACTTAAAGCTTCATGCAAATACTCAGAAACATGCTGAAGGGAAAGAGTACATTGCACAAAACCATCTAATAGAGCCTTGTAGACACAGATTCCAGGACTTGGACTCCTGCACTAATTCCCATTATGACTAGACACCACCACCCCTCACCCCTGTGTATTTAAGTTGGAATAATCAGTTATAAAATATAACTAATGTTATTTTGTACTCTGGAAATTAATTTTTTTCTTTTGCTTACTTTTCTTCTTACCCTCGTGTAACTGGAAGATACTGATAAATCTACCTTAAAGGTTTCTTAAGTTGAATATAGTAATTTTTTCTTCTATAAGACACATTGAAATAATCCTTTATTATCATGTTTAAAATATGCATACTTCTCTCACCTAATCTACACATCTCTAAGCTACTTGTAACCAAACTCAAGCATATGTTGGCAAAAAACAGGTTACAGAGTTTTACTGAATCTCAGTTATAGTTATAAATAAATGATAGCTTTACAAGATTAAATAATACTTATTTTAAATCCAGCAGTTGCTGAAAGCTTATAAAAGAATTCCAATTTAAAGAGCAAGCTAATAGCTATAACCTCTTATTTTTTGAGACTATAGCCGTTTTTAATATCTAGGTTGGTATCACAGGCTAATTGTTGACATATATTTCCTCAGAGACCTTCAAGTGGATTTATAAAGCCAACATTTCTTAAGATTTGAGAAGTTAGTCCTAGTAAGGTTATGCCTCTCTCTGTTTGCTGCGTGAAAGACTGAGTAGTAGTTTACAAAATGAAGGGCCGGGTGATTGAAAACAAAACTCTCCACTTCAGCGTGAGGCATTTGCCCGAGTGCCTGCCTGTCTGGATTGGTCAGTCACCTGGACTTCTGACAGTGGCGTTCTTGATACCTCTTCTCTGGTTCTTCTTTGCCTGCTGTTCCTCTTCAAACACGTAAGAGGCATGTTCTCCCAGTATTAGACTGTCAGAACCCCAGTGGCGTGTACACATCAGTCATTTTTTTTGGCGGGGGAGGGGGGGGTGTTGATTTTTTTGGTTTTGTCTCTGGTCCACGGCTTTATAGCCTGTGCTTTAGCCATCTGAGCCGGGGATGGGGGTGAGGGTAGAGGTGGCTTCACATCAGTAATTTGAAAAGGCAAAGGAGAAATTTATACTCCAAGCCCAGATAATTCTGTAAAGCTAGACTTGTCTTCGTTTAAAATTGCCTCATTCATGAGTACCATTTTGATTCTAATTCAGCAGGTTATTGGTACAAGGGAAGCAAAATGATGGCATGAGTTTGTCAGTGAGTAGTAATTAGTCAACAAGAGTCCTACCTGCAGTAAAATTTCAAGACTGTGCTGCTCATCTGTCAATTTTTGGTCTCTATTAATCCTGTCAGCCTGCAGAAGGTATTTTATTTAGTGATTCTATTAATGATAAATAATGGGAATTTTGTGCGAGGAAGGAAGGAAGGCTAATTGGTGATCTTAGCTGTAATATAAGCGTGGGTCAGTTACGTGGCATTTGTGGGTAGGGACCAGGGAGCCTTAGTGTCATCCTTGTAGTTTGGACACAGGAAGTGGTGTTTCTGAACATCGGAATGAGAAAAATGCTTACATTTATGTTTTTTTTTAATTAAGTAACACATTTTTGTTAAGGAAAATTAATAGCTAAATTTCCCATAATCCCACTAAGAAAGCTATTAATATTTCGTGATTTATTCCCAGATTTTTTTTTCTGTTTATATTTGTGTGTAGAATAATGACAAAAGAAATGGACTCTATTATGTGCTCACACAGGTGCTTTTATTTCCCATTTTGTTAATGTGAAACTGAGGCCTAAAGAGAATAAATGACTTGCCTGCTATTGCAAAGTTGAAAATGGTGGATCTCTGAGACTCAGCCCAGCTGGTTCTACCACCTGCTTGTTTTATTTCATTTTGCTTTTAAACTGTCATCATAACAGTTAACCTTTGCCTACAATTTTTTTTAATTATATTATTTTTATGTCCAGTTACAGTATATTTTTATGTACAGTTCTTTTTTATATTACTTTTTTAAAAGGAAACTTTAACATTGGTTTGAATCTATTTTTCTTAAACTGTCTTTCATTTTCAAATGTATATCGCTAACATAATTTAGTGGCTATCAAATAACTAATATTACAAGTGTTAAATGCTTGACATGGCTTAACTATTTTATCCTCACAAACAATTTTATGTGATATTTGCTGTTAACCTTATTTTTAAGTGATGAGGAAACAGACACAGAGATTAGGTAATTTGCCTCAAGTCACATAGCTAGTAAGTAGCAGATGCAAGCGGGCTGACTCCGGAACCTATACTCCTAAATATTACATGGTAAGCATGCCCTGGTGGCCTAGCAGTTTAGTCCACCACAGCACAATTCACATATATATCACGAGATCCCCATTCAGGACTCAGGGCCAAGGAAAACAACCAAGAGGAACAACTAAATGAAAAAATAAAATAAAGTGCTTCTCCCTCCTCTCTCTTCCTGCCTGCGCCTTTCCTTAAAGAAAGAATTACATGATAGTGTATAGTCTTTTATTGTATGAATGTAATGTAATTCAAAAAATCACTTCATTGTAGATGTTTTGATTCTGCCCAGTTCTTCCTCATCTTAATGTTTTTGTTTGCATCCCTAATTATTTTCATAGGATAAATTCTCACAAGTGGATTTGCTAGATCAAAGGATATATGCATTTTTCAAGGTTATGTTGCCCTTTAAAAAGGTTGTTTAGTTTTACTCTGTCACCACCATGGAATGAAAGTGACTGTTCTCTCTGCTCTTGCCAACACCATGCTTCTGGGTCATCTTCTGAGTCTTATTAAACTAGCATGCAAAATGGTTACTAGTGAGATTGTCATTTTTTCACCTATTACTGATCATTTGCTATTTCTTGATTATTTTTCTTTTTTGTAGTTTTTTCATTGGTATAGGTTTAAATTTTAGTACTTGAAAACGACCTTACTGTTTGTTCTATTACACTTTCAGTTTGAGGAAGGTCACTTTAACCGTGTGCTACAAAGGTCCATGAAAGGTTTTTGCACTCCACTCAGATTGTCGTCTCTTCCCTTTGTTAGTAATGTTTGTAAAGTGAACAGGTCGATTCCACAAGTTACTTGGGAAAATTGGCCTACTTACTTCATAGTGAGTCAGTCTTCAATAAAAGTTCTTTGTGACCTCAACAGATGGAAATATGGTTAAAAGTTATAGTTATGTGCCCTGTCTTAAATGTTAATGGATTTCATGGTGTTTACCTGCCAGTGACTAATGAGAAATGTCAGGAAAATGTAGCATTCTCATTCTGGCATTTAAGTATTAAAACTTAGTATCTCAAAAACATGCTTTTGAATGTTTGGCATAGGTTATAGCATTATTGAAATGAAATAGTATGCTTAAATACCAATCATTTTTACTGTTTGTATCTCTAGAAATGGAAGAAATCAGATCATCAGTGACCCACTTAATCTATATAAATTATTTTTCTTTCTACCATATTGACCCTGAACAGGTTAGGTTACTATTGACATTAGATGGGGACACAGCACAAGCAAGGTCCTATTTAGGCAAAGAAGGTTCACATTATGGCAGATTTTTTTTTGGATGATGTGATAAAAATGTGTGTGCAGAGGCAACCTAGGAAGAGAAAATAAATGGAGATGATTTTGGTTTGTAGGTAGCAGTACAGCTTGCATTGTGGTGCTGGACAGAACTAGCCACCGCTTACACACGGCAAACCTGGGCGATTCCGGCTTTCTGGTTGTCAGGGGCGGCGAGGTTGTGCACCGATCAGATGAGCAGCAGCATTACTTCAACACTCCATTCCAGCTCTCAATTGCACCACCTGAAGCCGAGGGAGTCGTCTTGAGTGACAGGTAATCGCCCCTCAAGGACTTTAAGTGTGAACAGGAGGTAGCTCACTCATAGGTCTCTCCTGTCCTCTTTAACTGCTTTGGGCATAGGCACGCTTCCATTTTCATGTGAGAAGAGAAGACACACTGATAATGTTCTCCTCAGAGAGGGCTTTTGACTTTGAAAGGTATTTTGCTTGAACTTGATATTGCAGCAACGTTGAATTGTGATAAATACCCAATATTTTGACCAGACTGAAAAATTTAAACTTACAGAATATCACTTTTTCATATTAAGACCACATGGTATATAGTGGTATTGTTAAATTGTGCTGGAGAAATGAGTCATGGTTCATGCATGCCATTGTCTCTGCAAGATTTTGCACACTTTATTAGGGAAGACATCTGCAAACAGACATCTGCTTTATCAGAATAATTTCCTGATTCTCAGGAGTATGTCTATTACTCTTGGGAATGATTTTATTCCATGCATCAAATAGAATCTGTGAAGGCAAAGTTAACTTGCAGGAAGTAGAATCAGAGGTGGTCTTGAATATAATCTGTGATGATGATGTTGAGGTGTTCTCTTTTTCACCTACTCTCATTTTATTTTTAAATTGTCAAAAACCTTCCAAGACAGTATCAACCTTTACAATTTATCTTTTCTAAGATCAGCCTGCAGAGCAAGACTAAGATGGTTTCAGATTTCCTTGCCTGTAGCAACCTTACAGGACCAGGCACAAACACTGTTGCCAATTCCTAAATGTTGTTAAATGATCCTTTTGTAAAAAAATAGAAGCATTTAGGAAGTGCCTGTTGTCTTTACTTAATAATTCTTACTAAGCAAGACCTTAAGTCCTAACTAAAATAAAATGATTACTGCCATCTTTTAAACTAAATGAGCATATTGTATAATTACTCAGTGTGTCCATTTAAAGTCTATTGCTGACTCTTAGAGAGAGGAAAGCATTTTCACCAGACTATTAAGGCAGATTACCATAAATGGAAGAATATTTGATTATAGGCCCTTCTTCAAGTTGACCGAAATATACTTTATTATTTGCCATATTGGAGTGGGAAGAAATCGGAACCTCCAAGGCCTTGGTGTAGATATCAAGCTCAGCCAGCAGTTTTTGGAGAACAGTATTTTAATTTTCCTTTATTTGATTCTTGTTTGGCTTCTTAGTGCTAGAGCAGCCCTGCTGTATTTCACATGCTATCTTTGGGACAGTCTGGTTAGGACAGCACTCTGCCTGGACGGCACTCTGCCTGGCCTGCCAGTGAAGTGGAGATTGCTTCCCCCTGAGCCCAGAGACAGCTTGCTAGCATGTGATTTCAGCTCGAGTTTCAGTGCAGTCGAAAGTTTCCAGCAGCACAGTATGTTCAATCAAAATGGGCAAAACTGCAGCTGGCAGAACACCAAGCTCATGGGTGGGAGTGTTGGAAAAGAGGACTCACCGTCCAATGGTAGCAAGCCTTTCACAGGCAGACTAGCAAAGGACACTCCTGGGGAAAGAAAAACCTCAGCATAAAATAGAACTTCAGTGCCAACCTAGTCATTAATCTAAACTTCTAGAATCTGATTCGTTTCCAAAGACTGAGCAAATCTGAAGTTTCTTGTATTGTTTCTCTTTATTTCATGGAAGGAAACAACCTGGTTTCTACCAGTTTTAGCCCTTTTTTCCCTGCCTCATGTATCTTCTTGGTTATAGACCATTTTTCTATAAAATAAAAATCTAACGTAATTTACAGGTTTTCCTTTAGTAGCTATTTTTGCAAAATGTTTAAACATGCCGCCAGCACAAGTTTTGTGGGTTTCTGTCAAGCTGCACATGTTGTTCTGCCCTCCCTTCCAAATCAGTGTATGAGTTTTTCCTGACTCTTGTTCTCTAATTGTAAGTTAAAGTGCTTTATCCAATATCTTGTCCTTGCCTTACTTGGGAAGCCTGGAAGCAGTGAACCTGGCCTTTGAGAGTAGTTGAAACCAGCCTCCGAGGAGACCATTAACTCTTAAATATATGACTTTTCTCCTCACAGGGTATTCCTTATGTCTGTTTTCATCAGGTGGCGCCAGAGCGGGGAACCATCTCCCATCTGTCCTCTTAAAAATTTTATACAAAATGATGTTGTGAAATATCTACCTCCTTTCTCTGCATCCCCCCACCTCAATCTATCCTCAGAGGAGGCAGCCACTGTTGTCTGCTTTGAATTCTTCCAGATTTATACTCATACAGAATCATCTACATCTATAGACCCCCCCTCCCATACAGACTCTGCCTTGCTTTCTTATTAACCGAGTTTTTTCCCCAATTTGAAGGGTCAGTTGCTTTCTTTATTCAGTCAGTCAGTCAGCAGATATTTAGATTTTTCTTGAAGATTTATTTGTGTCAGACACCCTGATAAGTAAGTACCTATGTGTGACAAGTACTTTGTAAGCCTAGTGAGACACAGAGTTCTTGCTCTTCCAGAATAAGTATTAGTAATATATTATTACTAGTAGTTTAGTAATACTAATTCACTATTACTAGTATTATAGCAAGATATACCAGGGTAGATATTTCGTATGAATTAATTCTTACAGAATTTGTGTGATCTCCATGTTGTTCATGGCAATTCCACTGTAACATTGCCTTCTGAGAGCCAGATTCAAGTCTGCAAGACTGATGAGTAGAAATGAACAAGAGAAGATGGAATTTGGCACTGAAGAATTAGGAAAATACTCATTTCCAGTAGGATTTTAGAGGCATGTTAGTATCTGACTCAGAAAAAGAATGCTTCCTCCATTTTAAGCCACATATGACTAATCATCAAATTCATTTTTATTTTGTAATTTCAGTTAAGCTTTTGAAATATTTTTATCAGAGTTTTGCATTTTTTCCCAAGATTAAGAATTTCAGTATGACTGGTTTTTGGTATTGACTTACTGTGAATTAGTTTTTCTTAAAGCCTCATTACATTGTAAAGTAGTATTGTTTGGAAACTTTGAGTGCTATTTAAAGGGCTTTCTTAACTTTTCACTTTCCTTATCTTTGCAATAGCCCTGATGCTGCTGATAGCACATCTTTCGATGTGCAGTTAGGAGATATTATCCTGACGGCTACAGATGGACTCTTTGACAACATGCCTGATTACATGATTCTTCAGGAGCTAAAAAAGTTAAAGGTAATTAGCTCAAAGGTTTGCCCTTGGAAACAGTGGCCCTCTATGGGCAGCCGATTTTTATTGATTCACTTGCATTATCTTTGTAGTGTTGGAAAGGACTGTTTTATGAAATTAGGAAAATAATCATTCCCATCTTTCAAGCAATTGGAAATACTCAACAATGAAGAACTTGAGGGAAAAAGAGGCTTCTCACTCAAGCCTTTAATAGGATGTTAAAGGGTAGGAAAAGTTCAGAGGAGGAAACTTCTTGTTTGTATTTAACGGTATTGATTCAGGTTGTCTTTGTATCCTTTTATTCTCATAACAAACCCAGCAGGTTTTGAGAATGAGAAAGATGGGGAAATGTCATACCAGAGCCAACCAATGCATCAGGCAGCTAGGGGCTGGATGTGATCTGAGCTGTTATGGTTAACAAAACACTTTAGAGTTGACCTATACACAGAGAGAAAGGAAGCGAAAATCAGTCTTTCTACATCTTCTGGCTTCGTAAAAGTACCAGCTCTTGAGGAAATTAGACATTTCTCATGTCTTAGCCACTAACTAGTGTGACTTTGGATAAGTTTCTAAACTTTTTAAAGCAGTATTTTCCTTATCTGTAAACTGGGGGCTGTGTAAAAGACCCTGTTTTACAGGGTTGTGGTGAGGATTAACTAAAGTAGAGATCAAGTATGGGCACTGTGTTCTGTATGGGCACTGAGTTCTGTATGGGCACTGTGTTCTGTGTGGTGACATGGTGATTCCCTGCCCACACAGAGCTTCTATTCTAATGAAGACAGATAACACAGAGAAAGATATATATAATGCTGGTAAATAAGCAGCAGAAAATTGAAGCTGAAGCAAGGTGAAAGAATAAAGAATAGTAGAGAGGACTGCTATTTTAGAAACACTGTTCAGGGAAGTATTCTTTGTGGAAGTGACATTGAAGCAGAGGCCTATTACATTAAAACTGAATCTTAGAATGTTAGAGCTAAAATGGACCTTGTTTCCCATCCCGTTTTACAGATAAGGAAGTTGAAACATAAAGAATAAGGGTATGACTCAAAGTTATAGAACTAAACAAAAATTTTTGATCATGATATGAAATTCTGTAAGGGTATTTTCAGCAGAGCAAATGGAAGCTCTTATTTGGAGAACAAACTCTTTGGCCAGAGGTGCATTCCCAAACAAGGAAACATCTAAGGTCATCCCTAAAGTGCTATCAAAATTTGCCTTTTTCAGTCCTCTCTTATCCCATTTAGCAAGAATACTTTAAGAATATCAAATGAGGGAAAAAAGCAACAATGAAAATCTAAACTTTGGAGCCTAAAGCCACCCTAGCGGAAGACTTTCTGACTGACATTTTATTCAGGCAGTACTGGTGGTCTGGTTCCTTTTAGTGAAGGTATAATGTTTGTTTGTTTGTTTGTTTGTTTGTTTTTAAAGGAAAGGTACCGGCAGGAATGTAGGCAAGCAGGGACAGGCAGGCAGGAATTGAGAAGAGAAGCATTTTATTTATTTTACTTGCTCGTTCTTCCTGGTCATTCCTTCCAGTCTCAGTACAGGAACCCAGGACCTTAGGATGTATGTGGACGGTAACCAACCTCTTCCATCAGGGTGTGCCTTGAGGTGTAATATTTTAAAGTCTTCTTTAGCTGGAATAAAACTTAAATGGTGGAAATTGTGGTTAGATAAATGTTACTGTCTTCAAAAGTGATACTTGCAAGGATACTTAGCAGCAGAACTCTTGTAAGTCATTATGATAAAAATAACTCCCTCATTCTTTCATCTTAGAATTCAAATTATGAGAGTATACAGCAGACAGCGAGAAGCATTGCTGAGCAAGCTCATGAGCTGGCCTATGACCCAAATTATATGTCACCTTTTGCACAGTTTGCATGTGACAACGGATTGAATGTGAGAGGTAAGCATTCTTTAGAAAGGTCATAGGGACTAATTAGAGATGTAGTAGGTTGGGAGCAATCTGGGATGTTGGATGAGACGAACTAGATCACTCTGGTGAGACTGATATTTCTTTTCCCAGCTGTGAACCTCTGGTTTTGAAAGCAAGGTCAGCAGGCCTTAAAACTGGAGAACGAGCAAGTGCATGTCATGTGTTTTCCTCACAGAGGATGCCCTTCAGAACTGAACTTTGATTAGCTGCAGAGGCAGATGAAACCTGAAGCCCTTTACTGCCACCATTGCACTGCTTGGACCTGAGCCCCAGAAGCCCTCCCAGCTCTGCTTGGAGGGCCTAGACATTCCTAACAGTTGAACATTCCTGCCCTTCGCAGTCTGACATTGCACTTCTCCCTTCCCTTGGCTTTTCAGAACTCTGACAATATTTGACTGCCAAATTGCCACAGCAGGATTTGAAGAGGGAAGCAGTGTTAAACTGTTCTTGCCGGAAGAGTCCTTCTATCTACTGAGCAATACTGGGAGCTGGCCAGTAGCTCAGTCTTAGAACTGAGATGACATTTTGCTGCAAACATGTCAGATTAGTTGAGTTGGTCAGTTTCTTGCTGATCTATTATAACATGTCAAGTATTTCTTAGCTCTCCTGGAAATACTAAAAAAAAAAAAAAAAAAAGTTTTAGTTCAGTGTCATAGCTGTTTGGCAAATTGGAATTCAATGCTATTCCTAACTTCAAAACATTAGATATGTTTGTCCAAGTTAGGGTTGTAGAGGAGCATGTAATTTTCTGATCAGGTACAGTTTATCTTCGCCAGCTTTTGTCTTTATTGTAACTATACAGAGGCCTTGGCGGCCATTTTAACAGCACCAGTTATATAAGAGTAGTGCAGATTTCTTCAAAACTGTGATTAACATGTAACTTACTGTTTTTTGTTTAACTATTTGTTTATTAAATAACTATCAAATATTTTGTATTTTTCTACTAGAGCCTCAGTTGCAATCATTTGTCTCCTAGTACTTATTTCGGCTTCTATTTTTAATTGATTTTTCCTTTTAAGATGTATGAGTATGACTTCTTTTTCATTTTAGGTGGAAAGCCAGATGACATCACTGTCCTTCTTTCAATAGTGGCTGAGTATACAGACTGACTCCGGCCTTAGTGTCAACTCCTTCCTTTGTTTTCATCATCCCAAATTCTCCCTGCCATGTGTTGATCCTGCTGGCAGGACCACATTTCTTTGCCACTGATCTCAATGGCCAGTTATGTAAGCATTTTGCCTGTCTTTTTAAGACCCTGTTGAGATCTTTGTTGAGAACCACTGTTATCATTCACTAGCTTGTATCTGCCGCAACAACTGAAGATCAAGATTTAAATATTGGCCTTCATTTCTCATTGTCCTTGCCATGATGAGATGGAGGATTGAAAACCAAAAAGGCTGCTACTTTCTAAAAATGATTGTGAAGAATTGAAAATGTGCAAAGTGAATTCAAAATTTCAATGTGTAAAAGGGATTTTAAAAGTCTAATACAAGTTTTATGTTATAGTACATACGTTATTCAAAGGAAATGTTACATGTGTACTATACGGTCTTTGTTATGATGATTGGATATGGCTTTATGTTTTTATCATAAAACTCCTATTTTTCAGGAGCTTATAATTCTCTCTAAAACATTGCTCTGGATTATGAGGTCTTGATCCCAGGAGCTTTTTTGTTACAGGTTAGGGAAAAGATTGTTTCGTTCCTTGGATACAAATGTCTTATGGTTCTAAAAGACACTTAATTGTGCTCCTGTGATGAAAGTTTTGGCAGTTTTTTGATTAGTCCAAATCATAAGCTGATGGCCTGATCTGCAGAAGGGGGATGGGGAAGACTCCTTACCAAAATTTTTTAATGAAAATATTACTCACGATCATAAAGCTCTTCGAAGCCTAGAAATTGAATGTTATGGCTGAAATTCCTCCCAGCTGTCTGATGTGATGCCACTGCATATGAGAGCTCTAGGTCCACAGGCCTAATGCGTTATGAACGTCCAGCTGCAACTTTGAATTTCTTTGACTTCTGATGGTCATGCTGCTCCTTGTCCCACTCTCAGCTCTTGAACTAGCAGCTTTGCTTTCTGTAGCGCTTGCGCCACAGCGGGGGCGCCCGCGTGGGTGAGCGCTGTGGGCAGAGTGAGCAACTCGGGAGCCCGCGAGGAAAACTGGTGAGGAGCACACATTGACATTTTTCCTACACAGAAATTAGGGGTTTTGAATCAAGCTTATTGTTTACAGTTTCCGAATAGCCATCTTGCAGTGTACAGGTTCCTTATAAAACTGCCCACGTTCAGTTTTCCCATTATCTGTAAGCTCAAGCTTGTTTTTAAGGTGGTGTACAAGTCAACTGCTGTAAAGATATATATTTTTGGGTCAGTTTTTTTCCTTCATTAACTCGGTGGTAGAAAAATATATATACTTAGAAATCCTTAAATTAAAGCCATGTTTTATATATATAGATATATATATATATATATGTCAGGTAACATTGGTGTATAGATGAGAATGCAGTTAAACCTGATAAGGATCTACCTGAGAATACAGAAAGTCTTTCTCTAAAGGAGGTATCTACTCCCTGGTTTATTGCATTAAAAACTTATGTTTGAGGTTACCTCAGCTTGTTTTAAAGATTTTGTTTTGTGAATTTGTACTGTATATTTGAGTAACTGTCAAGCTTTTGTTTTATTTAAAATGGTTTAACATGTACCATGTACATGTCATTACTATATTTCAATGCATCATGCTTGTAACAGGCATTTCATTTATAATAAGAATGAGTTATTCATTTGTAAGCCATTCGGTGATTTATCTACTATTCCTAAATTGGCATAATGTTAGATATCTATTTTGAATCACCTTTAATTACATGTCAGAATGCCTTAACTACCCTAACTTGACAAAACAGAATTCTTTGGTAGAGGAGTTGGGGGACAGGGCCTGGGTGGGTGAGGGAGACTGTTTAAATAATGAGAACCCATCATGTTATAAAACATGAAGCATGACTGGCAATGGCAGGGTATTTATTTTGCACAAACTATTTGCAGTCTCTGTTTAAAAAGTAAAGAAAGTTGCATCCAGAAGGGTTTCACTAGAAGGAAAACATGTCTACTTGGCTGACAAATTCAAGTTCTTTTGTTTAGGTTTTAAATTATTTCTGGTCAGAGGTATGTATGTGTAGCCTTGTGATCTGGATATATTTTGCATTAATTTTCCAATGCCTACCTTTAATTCCTAGTAAGAGCAATGCTGGTCAAGTCATGGCTGTCTCTGCTCTCATTTAACCATCAGATACAATCTTCATAAAGCTCAGTTGGTGGTGTTTCATACAACTTATTTAATCAGCTTAGTCTTTTTTGAGAAATGATATTAGAAATTGACAGTGTGTTTCAGTGATGTTGAAAATAGTGGGGCAGGAATTGAATGTTACAGTGGAGCTGACTTTGGACCTGGCCTGTAGATTAGTGACACAAAGTATTTTCTCTGTTTTCTTTTCTCCTTGTCCTTTTTGTGTTATGCACTTAATTTTATGACTGCTGGGGGGCAGTTGGAGTGCTCCTTAACAAGTAACTCTCCTTCACTCTCTGTGGTCAGAGGCTGTGTCGGACCCATTCTGGAATTTTCCAAGTCACAGGGCCCAAGTGATATACTGAGATATACCACTTGCTGGGTCTGATTCTGAACTTGATATGTGAACTGTATTTTAAATCAAGCAGTGTAAAAATACACATTTGCCTCATGTAATGGATTTTTATAATAAAGAGAAAATTTGGATTTCTAATTTACAAATGGCAAATTATCCCTCTCTGGATGCACCAAAGACCAGTAAAGTTTATAGCTTTTCCATCTATATTTATAAAGCAATACTGTATTATAAAAATCAATATTTTTATCACATGCTTGAAATTTTTATTTTGTTCTGTTTTAAAATGTGCACTCTAAACATATCAGAACCTTATTTCTTCCTGTGAACTTATGCTGCCTGCGCACAAAACAAACAAACAGAAAAATGTACTGAGTGGAGCTGTAGTAGAGTCCATATGTTCTTAAAAACTGAAAGAAGAAATGAGGGGTTTGGGGGACAATAAGCTATTTTTCCCGAATTCCTGTACTGACTTGATATGGTTGATGAGCACTAAGTCACAAAGAATCCATTCCAGGTGTGCATGTCTGGGGGGTTGCGCTGTTTCTATATTAGAAACTAAATTAGATTTCAAGCATTGCATGATGGGAGAGTGTCCTCTCCTATCAGCTACGTCTGTTCTGAATAGAGCAGTAAAAGTAGCCTGCAGTGCCCACCACCTGCTGCCACCAACCACCATGTCAAGTTACAAGGCAGGAATTGTGGGAATTTATGAAGTCAGTTTTGATTGTTTTAGAGATTGTAAACAAGATTGGCTAAGAACTATAAATGTGTGTATTTTTTAATAAGTTCCTGGTTCCTTGTCACCTATGCCAGCTATCTTTGTAGAAGCTACACCATCCAGTTTTCTTAGGAACTGTATCACATTTTTGCATTTAATGAATTTTACATTATCAATCATCTGCTTATAAAACTTGAAAATATGAAGCAGAAAACATTTGGGTTCAATTTATTAAATTATTTGAAAAACTGATAAACTTATCAATTAAAAGCTGTCCGTGTCAAAATTTTAACTGTTACCAGGTAGTTTGTGGCAAAGATGGCTAAATAGTGAAGTAAATTTGGATTCATGTGTACTAATGAGCTGCTTTTTTTTCTGTTGAGACTATCATCATTTGTCTTACCCATAAGGCAGTGACCTGAATTGGATGTCTGAAATATGACTTATGCAGGAATAGTTTTGTAAATACATTTAAATAAACTGTAAAGATATTTAATAAATATAGTATTTATACTAATCTGTGCACTCCTTTTAATTTAAATATAACTACAGTCCTTTACCTTGAGTTTGTTGATCTGTATCAAGTCCTTATTTCCAAGCCTTTTAGGAGCTTTCATTTTCTTTTTTACTAATTCATTCACCTTAGCTTGTTTGCATCAGCTGGCTTACTACAACAGTTTAGCTTCCTCAAGAATGTATCAAAGTGGACTGAGAAGTGAACATGAAAGATTGTTTTCCCAGCTGAGAAGGTTATACACCTTCCAAATGGTATGGAGAGAAGCCACAAGATGTCTGGTGTCATTGAAATTTAGCACTCTGTATCCAAGTTCTAAAATCCAAATTATATGCAGTTTAACAGTGTAAAACTATCTCTTAAAGACTGTCTCTCTTGCATCCAGATTTTACTGATAGTGATGCCTGCCGGGATGCTTAACCCCCCCAATTCGCCCCCCGCCCAATTCGGTGAGTATAGTACAAACTTCAGCAAGGAGACTTGCAGTTACTCTCATGTACTCTGTGGAGTAATTTGCATTTGTTACAAATAGAAAATTTACTGTTAATCATCAGTATAAGCATAAGATATATGTCTTTGGCCAGCAGTGTAAAAGAACTTGAAATTACGTGAGCCTTGCCAATTTCCATGAACAAGCTTGATAGAAAGCCCATTTTCTTTCACCAACGAACATTTGCAATGAACTTGAGTTTTTATTGGGTTATTGGGGGTAGCTCTGACTACTAAGCTACAAGAAGAGCCAAATATGTTCCAGTTTTAGTTAGAACTGTTCACAGTTCTCGAGTTTACTAATCCACTCAGCCACCTTTGCTTATGAGTTCCTCACAAAACCTGAAATACTATTGCCTGTCAGTTAATATTTCCTTGTGATTTGATGGTTTCACAGAGACATAACATTACTAAAGTCTAGTTTGCCAGGTTATAATTGACTCAACAGGTTTGTGGGAGAAGAGACACACATCCTAAGATATTACATAACAATGTCTTTTTTCTTTTTTTGAAATCTGTGCAGGGTAAGGAGCTAATTTTTAAAGGGGCAAAGAACAAACATTTACACTCCACTCTGAACCCAGCCCCTTAGCAGTGGAGGTTGTTGCTCTATGTTATTTGGGAATCATTTCCATTATTTTCTGTATTACACTGCAAAACTTAAAGGATCACATCTGAAAATCAGAACAATTTAAGGTTATGAAATAAAATTTTACAATATACAAAAAGACTCCAAGGTAAGAGGGTAGACGTTTTTCATTCTTAACTTTTTTTCAGGGGTTATTTTTTAAATCTTGAAAAAAAAAGCAGTGGACAAAAACACGTGGCATTACGTGAGAAAGACTGCGTAACATTTTACTACGTCTGAAAGCAGCAACTCAAAATGTTTGCAATCAAATACAAAAGATAGCTGACTACTAGTCACAAAACTACCCATTCTGATATACTCCAAATGGCTGCTCAAATTTAAATACCTTTATAAAACTGCCAAAAAAATGCTAAAAGTGTATAAATGCACTGCAATGAATTCTAATGAGCTTTTTCCCTGCACAGAAAATTAAAATCGTCCTGCCTCCTAAGTAGCATAATGGATTTAAAGAGAATTCTACACACGACGAGCACCTATTTCTAGATGTAGTTGTTTACAAGATGAAGTTTTAAAAAGCAGAAGCCCATCCTCCATTTCCAGGATGTCTAAGACAATATATACTAAATACATACTAAAGTGTGTACAAGTGAACCAGCAAATGGGCTGGGTGTCAACTTAGTCATTAAAAGTTAGCGTGTGGAAAAACTGCCTTTATTCATGTCTTCTTCACTGTCACTTGCTGTTGCCAGACTATTGAAAGGATGGTTGAAGTGTCCTCGCTGGTCAGAA
This sequence comes from Solenodon paradoxus, assembly GCA_004363575.1. NCBI lineage: Eukaryota > Metazoa > Chordata > Mammalia > Eulipotyphla > Solenodontidae > Solenodon > Solenodon paradoxus. The sequence goes on from RJWH01002134.1 coordinate 16,997, forward strand.
GAAACTGCTCCAAAAAACAGGCTAGAAAACGGGGTGGGGGTTGGGGGGATAACTGCACTGCTTACTCAGAAAGATGGAGCTCATTAAATGCTTCTGGTGACAGTCCCTTTTCAGAAACTTGGCCCATGTGATCTCCCTAACTTTGATGATGTGCATGGCACACCCAGAACCTTCAATACTGGCTCAACACATCCTTAATCAAAATCCTTCCAAAAGCACACAGTAATCTACTTCTGACTTCCCATCAAAACCCAGAGGGCTGTGGGAGACAAAGGGAGACTCTGCAAGGTGTGACCAAGTTCCTCCCCTTTCCTCCTGCAACAGAAGCTACCCCTCCGAGTTAAAAGTCAGTTCTTCCTCCTAGTCTGCCTCCTAGCCCCTGCCATGCCTCCTCTACTGGATAGGAATTGTCGGCATTTTAAAATAATACGATGTCTCTCATCTTTAAAATGTAAATAGCACCATGCCATATCCAATCCACCATTGCCTCAACTCTGCTGTAGAGTTGTCTACACTTGCTGTCTTGTATTCCTCAGTCCTATCTTAAATTTGATCCCACCACTTGCAGAAATTGTTCTCTCGCTGTATTTTTGACATTTTGAAAGCAATGTGTCTAGGTGTAGATTTGTTTGGGTTTCTTTTGTTTGGAACTCTTTGAGCTTCCTGCATGTGCAGACTTGCTTCATTCCTCAAGTTAGGGAAGTTCTCAGCTAATTTCTTCAAATACAGCTTCTGCCCCCTTTTCTCCTTTGAGAATCCTTTGATGTGAATGTTGGCCCTTTTGATGTTCCCATAGGTCTCAAATGCTGTCTCCATTCTTTTTACTCTGCTCATTTGCTTCAGTGTATTCCTCTGCCTTATCTTCTAGCTCACTGATTCTTTGGGAGGCTTCATCCATCCTTTTCTTTAGTCTTGTTTAGTTCAGCTATCTTGTTCATTTCTTTGATGTCTGGCTTCATTTCTTTTTTGTTATTCTTTTTGTTCCTCTGTTTTCTTCATTTCCATGAGTATTTTTAACACTGTTGCCCTAAATTCATCCTCAGGTATTTCACATACATCTGTTGTATTCAGATTTTCCCCTAGGGTTTAAATTGGATCCATCACTTCATGTTTGTGTCTTCACTCTGTTTGGCATTTTGTTGAGTTTTGTGACATCACCACTGGTAGGATTTGTTGACATTCTTAAGGGGGCCCTGTGTAGGACCCAAGAGTTCAGTCTATAGGATTGGAGTTTGCATCGGGGATGCAGAACCTCCATTGTCCCCGGTCTGAACTGTGACGACCACCTTGCCATTGGGCTACCATAGCAATCTGGTTGCAGTTCTGCCTCCACCCACAGGGTGGTACTAGTGGGTAGTATTGAAGGTTCCTCCCTTCTGGAAGACTGATCTTCCTTCAAGCTAATGGGTGGGGTTTCTTGTGGGCCAGTCCTGCGGCTCCCGGGTAATATGATGGGAGGGGTTGGGGAGCGGGGAGTCCAGCTAGCTTCTGGTTGTGGCGGTGCCGTGTAATTTTCCTTCAGGTGCTCCTGCTCCGTTCCATGACCAGCCCTGTGCCAAGACCCTCCCCCAAGCTCTGTATCCTGGTCCTGCTGGTCGGTTCTCTGCTGCTTTGGAGCAACTCCTGGGAGGCCTGGTACTTCCCAAGGCTCCACACCCTCTGCTGTGGCCCAATCCCAAATCCGTGGTGTAGCGCTGAACCTTGACGTTTTTTGCCTACCCTTTGTGATGGTGATTACTGTTGCGGTCGCTGTGATCTCTGGGCCTGCTTTTCCTCCGTGTCTGTGTGTGGAAATGGGTGAAGTCCTAGTTGCTCTGGGGAGGAGGCAGACTTGCTCCTACCAAGTCACCATCTTGATTCCATTTCTCACAGAGATTATAATGGTCTCCAAAAATCGCCACATCCTTAAGTCAATGACCATGCTACTCACGCTGCCACTTTATTCTCACACCTTCCTCTTGCCACAGTCCCCTGGATACTTAAGACTTCAGCTGACTTTTCTTCTACCCAGTCCTTGAATCAGGGCTTCTCAACTTAGAACGACTCACACTTTGGACCTGATGATTCTTTGCTGTGAGGCTGCCCAGTGCATTAGAGGATGTTGAGAAGCATAAGCATCTCTCAGATGCTACAACTGAGCACCCATTCTTGCCTCATTGCACCCCATTCTTTACACAGTAGCTACAACAGCCCTCCCTTGTAAAACCCTTCAAACACTTTAAATGCTGGGAATGTACATTGGTGCAACCATTTTGGAAAACAGTATGGAGTTTTCTCAAAATACTAAAAATAGAATTACATTATGATCCAGCAATCCTACTTCTAGGGATCCAAAGAATATGATTTTTTTTTTTTTTAAGAGACGAAGAAAAGGAGAGGAGGAAGAAACATTTTTAAGAAAGGAAAAAGGTGGAAGCACTTTGTTTTGTGATTGTTTTCTTTTGTTTTCGGTTGTTCCCTGAATTCTGAGCTGCAAACCTAGTTCCTCAGGCTTGCTGCCTGGCTGCCCCAGCTGCCTTTCACACCGGAATATGAAATCTTTAACTCTGAGAGACAGATGTACCCCTATATGTGTTGCAGCACTGTTTACAGTAGCCAAGAAATGGAAAAAATCTTAGTGCCCATTGATAGATGACTGAAGATAAGAAGATGTAGTGTGTATACACAATGGAATACTACTCGGTCATAAACAACAAAATGGAAGGAACTTGAGAGGACTATGTTAAGTGGAATCTGTCAGAAGAAGGAAAAATACCAGATAGTTTCACCTCTACGTAGAACACAAGGAAATTAAATGAATGGATAAAACAAAATTAAAACAAGTAGACTTAGATCTGTGGTTACCAGAGAGGGTGAGGGTAGGGTTAGAGGTGGAGGGGGCACAGGGGATAGTGGTGAGTTTTTCTTTTTGTTAAATAAAACTTTTTTAAAAAAGATTTCAAATGCCGAGGTGTTTTATATGACAATTTACATGGTTTATAGGACTCGTGCGGCTTGATTTGGCACTTACCAATTATTCTAGCTTCAGCCACCCTGTGCCATTGTTTCCCCCAGCCATCTGTTCACTTAAACACGCTGGTTATTCTTCACGTCCTTAAAATCACCACACTCTGTTCATCACAGGGCCTTTGTACATGCCACACAGCCTCCTAACGCCCCAACTACTACCTTATCCTTTTCAGTTCAGCCCAACACTAGTTTCAAAGAGAAGCCTTTCTTGACCATTATTTCACCTTTGAAATAGTTTATTTTTTTAAAGGAAAGGTACAGGCAGAAATGAAGGCGAGTAGGCAGACAAGCAAGAAGAAGCATTCTATTTTATTTCCATTTTTAGTTGTTCACACCATCTCGTTTTTCCCCTGGGGCTTGAACCCAGGGTTAATTGGCCCACATCCTTCAGAGGAGATTGGCCTAACCACTGCTTCACCAGCGCATGCCTCAGATTCTAAGGAACTCATTATTTCCAAACCAGTTAACACCAACATAAGCAAAGCAACCTTTAATAAAACATTAAACATGTAAAATTCACCACATCACTAACTGAGATATTTCATTTTCAATACATTGTTTCTCTTCAATAGATTGTACAAAGTTTAACACTGCAGCATTCTGTGAAGCCTATCATCCATCTAGCAAAATGTTGTCATTTTTTTTCCCCCAAAAAAGATGGCAGGCAGTCAGGAATGAAGGCAGGCAGGCAGGCAGGCAGGAAGGAAAGGAGAGAAGAGGAAGAATTATTTGTTTATTTTTGGTGGTTCCCCTCAGCCTGGGGTCATGAACACAGGTCCTTGGGCTTTACATGGTCTACAATCCAGCTGCCAGCTTAGCACCTGAGCCACAAGGCTGCAGGCCCATATCAAATATCCTATGTTATGAACTGGAACTCCAGACTCCACTATGAAGGAATTTATGATTTTAGTTGGGATAAAATTTACTTTTGTGCTACTACAAATAAAGGATTTCCCAACTAAACTTGAAAAACAAATTAGAAGGAAATCTATTTTAGAAAACAAATTAAACGACTTTAGCATAGTATTTGTAGTCAAAGGTAAATATATTTACATTATTATAAATTATTCTTAAAAACAAGTGACAAATCTCCACTTGAATATAATTTGTTAGGAATTACTAAATGGATCATTTATCTTGTATTGAAATTCTGGAAATCAGCTTTTTATCCGGTTCAGATTAGCTTGATTTCTCCCCCCCAAAAAAGTAAGAGAATTAATTTTTAGGATACTGACCAGGGCAGGGAGATTGCAAAGCGGGGCATGCTGAGAAATCTTGACTAAGATGTGGTCACGTCTGAACGTTTTTCTTTTACCTTCCAGAGACAGGGAGACCCTGGCATTTCCTCCAACTCGCTGACACTGCTTTCTGGAATTTCACTAATGTCCCCGTCTAGTCTTACTACAGGGCTCCCGTAGTTCTCCCCGGCAGAGGCGTTTGTGACAGTCTCCTCAGGATCTGGCCTTTTGCGTGCTGTTTTTCTTGAGATACACTCCTGGGCCTGGCTGGTTACACTGTCACCAGCTTTTGAATTTGAATGTATCAGATCTGACCTGGGGGTGTTAACAAGGATTAAGTGAATGAATTGGTTACTTTGAAATATATCTTTCATCTAAGTAATGGGGCACAGTGGATGATAATGATCAACAGTAATTTAGGGAATGGATTTAAATAATATGGAACTAGTTGTTGAAAGCTAAGATATAAATATATGATTATTTTAAAATTCTCTTGACAGATCTGAATTTTTCAGTCAAGCAACCCAGTGTGCATTAAGACATCTTGTGATGTGGTAACAGGGCCAAGTAAGAAAAAAAAAAAATCTAAGAAATTACTATGCAGCTATATTGATAAAATTTTATACAGTCATTACAAATCATGTTTCCAAGTCAAATGAGTGATATTGGAACATGTGCACAATATACTCTGTGTGGAGGAAAAAGGATACAAAAATATATTTGCTATATGATCCTGGTTTTGTTTTAAAATATAAGTCAATGCAAAATTAAAAGTCAGAAGGAAAATACAGTGAGCTAAATGCCAGAAGTGGCTGTATCTCTAAGCGATAGGATTATGGGTGATTTTGCTTTTCTTTTTTTTCGGAATTTTCCAAATTTCCCATGTAGCTTTATGTTTCTTTTACAGTGAAGCACTACTCACCAGCCCCCCACCCAACCCCCACAAGTTATTAAACAAAAGGAAAAGCACTGACTGTTTCTATGTCTGAAAAAGAGAGTTCAAGTTAGTTAACAGAGACTTTGCTATGTATCTTAACACCATATCGCTACTGAAAATAGAAATGAGTTTTGGGTAATGAAAATAATAAGTGAGACACTCCCATTTAATTCTGATCAGAAAAAGAAATATCTAATGCAAGTTTGGTGATATTTCTATGTTGATAAGGTCTTACTGTATAGCTTCTGATTCAGTCAAAATTTCTGATGACTGAATGTTTCGTTCCTCAGCTATTTCCCAAATGCAAGTTACTGAGTTATTTCAGATTACAATAGCTTATTCACAAACAATAAAGACATTAAAACATGACCTTACCTTTTTCGTTTTTGAGAAAGACGCAGTGATTGTGGAGAAGATGCTCTACTTGGCTCATCAGTTAATGTAGCCAGAATAAAGTTAGCTTCCAGTAACATATCATTAATACTTAAAGCCATAGGTCTAAAAAAGGCAACGTCAGAGTAAACATCACACTCAATTTCTGATGGACATTAGGAAAACATTAGAAAAATAATATTTAATTCTGGAATAAAAACGAACAGTAAATGTAGAGGTTCTTTTTGTCTTTTCACAAATTAATAGTCCTAAGCACTGAAAGACCCAAAAAATCATCAGATCCAACTTCATAACTTTATCTAGCCTAACCCAATCTCATCTGAATTTTAGTTCTAAAGTATCATAGTTTATAGAGATTTATTTTTTTAAGCCATGTTTTCTAATTAGGCAACTTATTCAAGACCATATGTTTTTAAGTGTCTTCATTCTGCTGAATAATCAAGACAACTTTCTCAATCAAGTTATCAATTTTAAAAAGCCATGTGATACCATCTTTCAAAATTTTAGTTTGGATAAGAATTGTTAGTAAAGTCAATGAATTTCTGAGGTGTGAATTAACTTCAAAGTGATCTATATATATATATATATTGATATATAACAAAAGAAAAAGAAGATCTCCAAAAAGTTCCTAAGGACCTACCGTCCAGGAAAATCAAAATGAATTGATACAGGAGAATGTGTGGCTTCTGAAAATGCCAGCATTCCCTGAAAGAAGAGAAGAAAGAAAAAACTTAAAATCTTTATTAACAACTACAGGTGAAACTTTTTAATCTGACACAAATTTTCTTTACCTTCAATTCTTTGAAGCAAAATGTTATTTCAGTGTCAACTCCAATTTGAAAGAGTTCAAACTCCTCTGGGCCAACAAACATCTCACTGTACACAGAACTGGTCAACTCTATTACAAAAAAAAATACAGAGTGAAATGAAGTGTAGAGGTAATTATTATACTTTCATACAAACATCTAACAGTAAATGGTAGATTAAAATTAGCCACAGACTTTTCTTGAGATTCTTCATTGAGAAGTGGGCCTATGTCTTTGAATCTGGGTCAATGGGTGCTCTGACTGTTCTACCAATGGCATATGATGAAGAAAACTGGTATTGGCTTCTGGGCCCACATCTTCTAAGATTGGCACCTTCTATCCTGTAACACTAGCTCTTATAAATCAACCACCAGGTTGACTTCATGTTATATGACATCCAAGTTAATGGAGAAGTCAGGTGTGCTGACAGCTCAGCTAAACACCCGACTTTAATTAACAGCCATATCAGTACTATTAATACAGTGTTTTATGCTATTAGATTTTCTAATATTGAACCAGCCTTGCATTTCTGAAATAAATACCAATTACCAAATACCAAATACCGGTGTGTGATTTTTCTAATGAGGTGTTGAGGTTTTTTTCCTTTTACTTTTTTCCATTTTTATGTGAAAATATGACCATACTTTCATATAACAACTTACAATACATTTAATAATATATTCAATTTTTCCATATCAAAAGTATGTTTTTAATAATTATGTCAGTATTTTGTGTTTCCCACTACAAAACTACTTCAATAAGTATCTTTGGTTCATATGCTGAGAAAGGAATGTATACACACATGTAAGATTATTTTTAATAGTTTCACTCAGTCAATCTCCTGTTAGATCTGAAGAATAGAAGGAGCTATACCAACTATTAAAAGTGCTTATCTGTGGAAAGTGGAATTTCAGGTGACTTTTTCTAGTGTTCTTTTGGTATTTTTAATTTTCTTCAATGAACATTAATTACCTAAGTAAAGAAACGAAGGATAAATGGCATATATACATATATATTTAAAAAGAGGTTCACCTCAAACAAGAAGACCCATGTCATTCCCATGTGCTAACACAGGAGTAAGTTCAATAATAAAATTCAACTACTGAGAAAGTTGCTCACAAAGGACAGTGTCTCGTGGTTAAATGGCCATATTTGTTCAGACAGAGCATCACAGGACATGAAATATAGACTCCGTTCACCAGTTAAGTATTCATTTTCCAGATCGTGCACTCCTGAGCACGGAAACAATGCTCGACCAGACTGGGAGAAGCAACAAGAGCACAGTGACAATGGGCCTGAGCCCTGCAGCACGACTGCGTGTGCACAGTACCATCCACCACCGAGTAGTTGTGTGACACCAAGTGAATCACTGCTCTGCCACCATTTCTTCATATGGAAAATGGGGATAACAACAGTACCTCCATCAGATTTGTTATAAAGATGAAATGAATTCATAAATGCAAAACATTTAGAATAGAACTGGTATAAACTAAGCTCTATAAAAGTCAATGATCTGACTTAGTCACTTTCAAATAATATAGTTCCTTCCTTTGTAGTTTTTCTTTGCTGCTATTACCCACACTCTCCTCACCCAAAAATAAATAAAATAAAAAAAAAATTATCCAAGATCTTGTGCCAAAAAGCCCTAGGAAATTTCTTGACATCAAAACTCCTGATTTAATCATGTCTTCAGTTTCTCCATTATATCTAGAAGAAATATTGACATTTTCTGCCTTATATATTTACCATCTAGAACAGTTTACTTTTCTTTTAAGAGGGTGGAAGAAAGGGAGGGGGAGGGGGGGGACAAGGGAGTGGGGAGGAAGGGGAGGAAGAAGCATTTTTAAGGAAAGAAAGAGCAGGAGGAAGAAGCACTTTTATTCGTTTATTAATTTTTGGTGAGTAAACCCAGATCCTTGAGCTTTACATGGTTTTCACCACAGCCACAGGCTTAGCATCCAAGCCACTAGGGCATGCTGGAACAGTTTACATTTCTAATTCAAAGTTACTCTTTTCTTATGTGGTCAAAGATCATCTCGGCTGGATTGCTGGTCTTCTCATTTTTCTTTAGGCTAAACACAAAGGATGATAAAGGATGAGAAAAAGACCTTAGATATTATTAACTGAAAGAATGGCCCTATGGCACAAATGGCTGCAGTGTGGACCATGTAAAGGCCCATGACATTTCTTGACGGGGTCCAAGGGGAGACAAACAAGATAAGTAAACAGATAAAAATGTTTCTTCCTCCTCTCCCTCCCTTCCTCTCTTAAAAAACTAACTGGAAAATGTATTTTCCTCAGTAAACTTTCTCCTAATTTTAAAACAACCTAGGTTTTACTAAGTCAAACATTTAAATAAACTGATTGGGTCAAATTAAATGAATCTCTTAAAATTTTTCATCTTTTTATGTTATACTGCTTTCTTGACAAGACAGATATTATGCCACAAATATTTGCTGTATGATTAGCAATCATAAAAGCCAGGAAGTAATATTCTACCAAAGCATCATGACAGATCTATTTCTTACCCATGGAGTCCTCATTGGAACTCTTAAGGCAAATATTCTCTGGAGTAGCAGCAAGAGTAACTTCCTCTTGACTCGATGTAAAAAGAATAACTGCCTCAGCAAGTATTCTATAAAATGTAATGAAAAGTACTACATTATTCGAAAAGCAAACAGAAAGAAATCATCATTTAAATGGGATTCAAACCTTTAATATGGGAATAAATGGATAGTTGGATTTAGAAAAAACTTACCCAAATACCTATCTTATTTCTTCTACATGAGTTGTTATGTTTAAAATATTTACAAATTATAACTTCATTCGAAGGTCCAGAGAATAATAAAATGCATTCTTAGTAAAAACACGTGAAAGCTATGAAATAAACACTAGAATAAAATGTCCTATTTACATTTCTAAAAACTGGCCTAGGATCACACTTCTAGGGAAGATAGTAGAAAACAGGGCTGTTGAACTAGAACAGGGTGAAATTTGCTGGAAACCCCACTGCTGGGGATAGAGCTTGCAGCTTTGATTCTCTTTCCCTTTGTTACTTGTCCCAGAATATTAACTATTATTTTCAAAGCTGTCATGACATCCGCATACCCTTTCATCCGGGGCTCTCTTTAAAAAAAACAAGGCTTTACTGAAACATAATTCACATAAGACAGAATTCACAGATTTAAGGTTGTCTGATTTGCATTTCCCTAGTAATTAATGATGTTGAACATCTTTTCACGTGCTTATTGACCATTTGTCCATCGTCTTGAAAAAAATTCTATTCAAATGCTTTGTCCATCTTTTTATTTTGGTTATTTGTCTTTTTATGACTGCATTCTAAGTTCTGGACTACTTTTGAAATGGAGCTGTTGTTAGATAAAAATGACATTCTTTGAACTTGTGTAATGTTAGTGCTATCCTGATGCTAGACATAAGCTCAGCAGCATTTTGATGCCCCAAATCTCAGGAACACTTGACAAATTCATCTGGGAAATTTTCTGTCAAGAAGGTGGTATTGTACCAGATAACCAAATAATCTAATACAATAAAGATAATATGAACTGTGCAATTCCAAAGGAAGAAAAATACAAACTGCTAATATATAAAAGATACTCAAACTCCCTAGTAATAAAATAAGCATAACAATAAAGAAGATCTAAATATACTATTTTCTACTTAACATGTTGGCACATTGTTTTTAAGATCAATCAAATCCTTTACTTGGAAAGATTTTCCCACAGTTTTGGTGGGAATGTAAACTGGCACAAACTTTTCAGATAGAATTTATTAGTCAGTGTGTATGCAAATTTTAAATTTCTATAATTAGTCTTTGACCTGGAAATTTCATTTCTAGGACTGTGTTAGACAGCCTAGAAGATGACCCCCAATGATCCCCATTTCCTGATATTCATACTTTTCTATAAGCCACTCCCCTGGAGTGCAGGGTGGACTTAAGAGAATCACTTCTACTAGAGAAAACAAGAGAAGTGATGAGACGGCAATTGAGAGACTGGGTTACAAAAAGACTATAGTTTCTTTTGGGAGCTTCTCTCTCCCTGTCTCTCATTACCAGGTACCATGTTTTGAGGATAAGAGATAATGAGATAATCAAGCAGTCCACAGAGAGGACTTCATGTTGAGGAATGATATCTACCAATGACCACATGTGTGAACTTGGAGGGAGATATTCTGAGGTCACCCAACAGCCATGTCAGTCAACTAGGAAGTGACACTCAAGTCCAGCCACCAAATGAGACCACAGCACTGGCTGACAGCTTAACTTCAGCCTCAGAGATACAGATTCAGAAGCACCAGCTAAATGTTTTGTACTATTACTATAAAGTTATAAATGTCTGTTTTATAAGGCTGTAGGTTTGGGGGAAATTTGCTCCACAGAGAGATAGCTAATACACTATTCTATGTATCACTAGTAACACTATGAAAACAAAAAGTTGGAAACAACTTACGCTTTTTCACTAAGTATACAATCATTTAAAAATTGATTAATTTAGGTGAACTGATATCGAAACTTTCAAAAGCAAGCTGTGAAATGGTTAAGAATAGTGGGGTAATTTATCCAAAAAAAAAAATTGAGAGCGAGAGATATCCATAGCTATAGGGAGAGAAAGAGTTTACAGAGGTGGGCTATACACAGATGACCAAGAATATACATCGAGTTGTTAATAACACAGATACAACACAGGAGAGAGAGGTTCACTTTTTGATCTTTGCACTCTGCCATAAATCTTAGAAATTGTTTCAATTTTATCATTTAAAACCTGTGGAGCATGTATTGCTTCTATAATTTGAAAAATAAAGATAAAATATCTTTTCGTTTACAAGATAATTAATGTTTAATGCTACAGTTTAACTGATAAATTGGGTGCACTTTCACTGACAAATAAGCCTCAATCATTCTCCACAGAAAACAATACCTGAAATGAGAACACTTAGGGATAAAATCAGTTCACATCAAAACATGAAAAGTTACGCCTCTGAGGCTCAGGCAGCCAAGACGGTTAAGGTGCAGGCCATGTAAAGTCTTTGATATGGGTTTAAGACCAGGCCAGGGTGAAAGAACAGGGGAAAAAAAACCAAAATAAATAAATTTAAGAAATCCTTCCTCCTCTTCCTTCCGTTTCTTAAAAAAAATGCATGTAAATGCCAACTACAGCCTTCAAAAAAGAACTGAGGATTGGAGGAACATCGCCACAAGGAAAAGTGACAGAAATTATCAGAAAGGGCAGGCAAAGTTGAGACAGTTTCCTGAGGATCACTGCCCAGGTACTGTTACCCAAGGTCAGAAGGGACAAGGGATATAGAGCCTCTTCCTGGGGATGGAGGGCTTGCTTCACATCCAGGCCCCAGCACATAGGAAATGCACCCTGGAGATGAGAACATGTATCCAGGTTTGGGAAACAAGGGGAACTTCCTTTGGAAAACAATGGGATTTGGGGGAGCGGAGACCACAGATCAGTGAGCAGGGGAAGGTGACAGATAAAGTGTGCACAGATCTAACTGGAAGATTTTCATTCGTTGGCCGAAACTTCAGTGGGAGCAATAAGAAAGAGCAATAGTCTTCCAACGCACAGAGATGCTGCTGGGTGTCCTTCCAGACATCCTGTCTGTGGGCAGGAGGTACTAATATCACCATATTGGAATAAAAGTCAGAGGTCAAAATCCCCGCCCCTCTGCCACCAACAGGCCATGGGACAGTTTGTTTCCCTGGTTGTGACTCTTGTGGTTACCAGGACAGCAAGTGCCTAGAAGATCAGCAGGCAGCCAGAGCCTGCAGCCCAGGCACATATAGCAGAGTGTTCCTTGCAAAGCTTCATTTGTGAGTTTCTAGCCCTGCTGGGGCAGCTCTCTCAGAGAGCATCACAAGAGGGACTTCCCCGGCACCCCCAAGTTACTTAGGTGCTAAGACGGCTGGTGGGGTGTGGACCAGGAAAAGCCCAGAAACCTGAGTTCTTGATCTAGAGTGGGGGCAGGGTGTGTGTGTGGGGGAAAACCAAAAATAAATAAGTCACTGGAAATTCTTTTTCTTCCTCTTCCTCCAAAATGCTTCTTCTGGAGCACCCTGGTGGAGTAGGGGTTTGGTGCTTCTATATCCCAAGAAGCAATATTTGTTTTCTCAGGGTGAAACCACCAAGATGAACAACTAAATAAAATAAAATAATTTAAATATATACTTCTTCCTCCTCTCCCTCCCTTCCACTCTTAAAAAAGAAAAAGACAGCACACCCCAGCGGAGTAGCAGTTAGGTCAGTCGCCTCTGAAGAAGTATAGGCCACATACCCCTGGATTTGAGTCCTGCATCTGGAGAGGGGACAGACAGCCAGTATGAACAACTAAAATGCTTCTTCCTCCTCTCTCTTCCTGCCTGCCTGCCTATTTGCCTTAATTCCTGCCTGCACCTTTCCTTTAAAAAAAAAAACGAAAGGAAAAAAAGAAAAAGAGGTACTTTAGAGAAACAGTAATCCCTCCTTTGCCTTAGGATGCTGCTGACCTACCTGCTTCTCTGCAGCTCTAAGCCCCCAGGCCCTGGAAGCAGGCATCTGATTTATACTATGTAACCTAATACAAGACTGTTACATTAAGACTGGAAAAGAAAACCTCATACCCTAATCTATAGAAATAAACACGGGGTAAGAAGAAATCAGAAAGAAGAAGGATAGGAGACAGAAATTTACCTCAAATGATGAGTCAAAACAAAACCCCAGAAAAAAAAAAAAATCCTAATGCAGCAGAATAAACTACCTGATGATTTCACATCAACAATCTCTGTGATTCCCACTGAAATTAGGAAAACAAAGAACCAACAATATAAGATCTACAACAAACATAATTCACAGAACTAAAAAGTACAACAGAGCTCAGCAGTAGACTGGAACAAGCTCCTAATCTGATCAGTGAACTGAAACATAGGACAGCGAAAGCACCAAAGCAGATCGTTAAAAAGAAAAAGAATGAAAACAAATGAAGATATTATAAAGAATTATGGGATGACATCAAGAGGAGCAACATTCTCATCATAGACGTTCCAAAAGGAGAAGAGAGAAAGGGGCAGAAACTTTAGGGGAAGAAGTAAGAGCCAAAAACCTCTCTAATCTGGGGGAGACATCCAAATCCAGGAAGCTCAAAGAATTCCAAGCAAAATAAACCCAAACAGACAAATGTCAAGGCACATTGTAATTAAAGTGACAAAATTCAAGATAAAGAGAGGATATTAAAAGCAGCTACATGATTTCACTCATGTGTGGTATACAGAGAAACCAAACAAACTAATCAAATAAAACAAAAACAGACCTTTAGACTATAGAACCAAATTAGTGGTTACCAGAGGGAAAGTGGGGGAAATTGGGTAAAAAGGGCCAATTATATGATGAATGATAGAATTAGAACTTTTCATAGAATGTTTATTATATACAGATGTTGATTTCTTGACTTGTGATGATGAGAACCTTAAACATATGTAATAAATGCAATGTTTCTTCAAAAACTTTTAAATAAGATAAAAAGTGATAAGGCATTAATTCTTAATTCTGTGATCATATTGTATTCAGAAAAATAAAAATAAATTACATAGAACTCATTACCTTGGTTGAATAACTAGAGTATTAGTACACTTATTCTTTTCAAAAACAACTTGCAAGGGTTGACTTTCTTGAAAACATACATTATGAGTTTTTTTAATACCTAAAAAAAACAAAGCAACCTGTAAATAATTAAGTGCAAAATTCATATATTTTAAAAGTCTTTAAGTTTCACAGCTAATTTAAATGGTAAAATTAAAGCAACATCTGGGTGGCATAGGGCTTGAGAGCTCTTCCTGAGAGTTTTTATCGCCCCCTAGTGAACACCACGCAACAAGCCATAGCGTCTGACCAATGGCAGAAGAGTTCCCAAATTTTTTTAGAAGTGAGATTTGTTAAATTGTGTGTAAAGTAGTGATCATCCCTAGAGATTATATATCTATATATCTATTATATATCTGATATATCCAGGTGGGACTTTTGGACGTTATACCTGAACAATTTTTCTGTGATTTCATTTTTCGCTAAAGAGGAGTGAGTGATGATAATGGCTATGGTCCCACGTGCCAGAAACTGTGGTATACATTTTACGTATGTTATCTCTGATCTTCACAGTATCCATGTAGGATAGGTCCTTAATCTCAGAAGAAGAAACTAGAGCTCAGTGAAGCCAAATTACTTTTTAATACATTTTAAACAAATATAGCTAGAATTTGAAGCCAAGTTTGAATCTACATAATAATGTGGTGAAACTCAAAAGGGCTCATTAGAGACATTTCTCAACTTTCTTGGGTTACTTTTGTACTGAATTAATAAAAACATCATTTACTCATTTCGTAAATACTGAGAACCAGCTACATAAAAGGCTATATTAGCTTTTGCTGGGTAACTAACCACTCCAAAACTTAGTGGATCAAAAGAACACATTTTTTATTTCTCACACTTCACCTGAATGGTGGTTCTGGCATAGGCTGGCTTAACTGCAGCTGGGTCATCTTGGACGGTCCTCAGCTGGGACAACTGGGATGACTTAAGACAGTCTCTAATATCCCAGGAATCCACATTGTGCTGTGCTTGTTCTCATGCTAATGGATGGTTCTTAGTTTAACAGTGGCAGGTGACAGGCTTCATGAGGCTGGGCTTGGAACTCACAGTCTCAGCTAAATTTGAACAATGGTTCTTCACCAGATTATGAGCATAAAGTTGCAAGCCTATTTGCCAGTACATACACTGTGTTGGAAAGCATAACTGTTTACCCCAGCTATACTTCCCTCTTTCCTCCTGAGCCATATCCCCTTCCCCACTGAGTTTACAGTCATGAGGTTTGGGAGGAACGGACTCCACTTCCAGCATCACTGATAGGTCCTCACCAGCATAACCCAATTGGTATAATGTGATCCACCCTGCATTAAAATTTGGTCCACACAGGGCAGTAAGTCAAGATAGTTAGAAAATGGAATTCCCCTGGCCACCATGATTAGTTTACGTTGGTCCCATCAGAGCAAAGTCAAGCACTTTTGTTCAGTTATAAGGTTTTCACTCCCCCAAATGTGAACAAGCAAACATGTACTCCCAGCTGCTGCTAGAAGTTGCTTAGTTATTTTAAGTGTCTAAGAAGTTGGCTTTAGGATAAAACATATAGAGGAAAGTAGAACTGAGGGTATTCTTTAAAGAATAAAGGGAAGGGAAAAACAGCAGCAGCTACTGCAGCCTGAGTTGAACCATGTTTATGGCCTAACTTTGACTTTCACATCTATGTGAGTCGATTTTCCTCTTTATCATTTAAGTCAGTTTGAGAAAGATTTTGTTTTGTTTCGTTTTTCCTGTTACTTGCAACTTAAAGCATCCTAATGCATATAACTACCCTACAAAAAGTTACTAAAAATCAACCAGTCACGGTTCTGGGTTAGACGCTGCTCTGATCGCACCACTTGCGAGATACTCAAGAAACTGAAAGGCTGGCTGTTTGCAATCCAGCTGCACACAGGTGCAGCCTTGTGGTTCCGGTAGCCGAGATGTGTGGGGTGTAAACCACAGAAGCCCAGGGACTGGGCTCACTACCTGGGCTGGGAGTTAAAAACAAATTAATTAATTAAAAACGCTTCTTCCTCTCCTCCCGCCCTCCTTTCTTTCCTGCCTTTCTATCTTAAAAACAAAGGTCTCCACTCCTTAAAAAACAACCTAGCTGGAAATAAGGGATAAGGACCTTGGTAGCCACAGCAGTCGCAGTCAGTGCTCCTTCAGACAGTCACCACGCTCTGCACGTTATCTGTATGGGTCACAGCGTCCTCACAACACTGGACCGTAAAGGCAAGGAAGATGATCCCCATTTTACAGAGAAGAAAATTAAGTTTCAAGCAGAGCAGAACCCACACTCGCATCTATGTGATATCCAGGCTTGCTGTGCTTTTAATCAAGTTTTCTACACGACTGTGTTATAACATCAACGAAAGTTCAAAGAAGGAAAAAATGTTAAATCGTCGATAATTTATTGGGAAAAATAAAGAATATAAAGATGAGATGCAATAAAAAATACTAAGATAAATGTAAAATAATATTAAAAAATAAAAGCCAAATTTTAACACTTAGGTAGCCTTTTGGAAGATCATTACACTAGAAAAAAAATCGGACCAATATTCCAAGTACAAGGTACTTTAAAGCAGCACACTCTGGTGGTTCAGTGGTTGGGTCCACAATCTCTCACAAGAGCGGTCCCCAAACATCCCAAGGACCTGGGTTGGCATCATGAACTTGGGGTGATGGCGGCGGAGAGAAACCAACATAAACAACTAGATAAAATAAATAAAGTCTTCCTCCTCTCTCTTTCTGTCTGCCTGTCTGCCTAGTCACCTTCATTCCTGCCTATATCTTTAGCGGGAAAAAAAATGTTTTAAAGCATAGAATTCTGTTAACTTCAAATAAAGTAACTGGAATCATAATAAATACAGAGAAAACAGTTAAAGAATGTGCCAGGCATTCTTTTTAAACACTTTGTAACTTCTTATAACTCACTGAACCCTCAGAAAAACTCTAGGAGGCTGGTACTAGCATCATCCTTACTTTTAATTTGGGGAAACTAAAAGACACAGATATAAGATAATTTGACCAGCATTTCAAAGATGGGGCAGAGCCAATTTTCACCCAGACCTACTGGCCTCCAAAGCACATGCTCTTAATCACCACACTATCCATTTTTAAGCTATAAAAGTCCTGTGAATACAATATTTTGAGTATCTACCATACAAGGCTGGGAGGCAGCAAATCTGTGTTATAGTTTCATAGTCTGGTTTGGCAGACAATAATGAAAGAAGGTTTGTGAGCCTGGGCTCAGATCCAGATTCTGCAATTTACCAGTTCTGTGAGCCAGTATTAATGCTTCTTTCTGTACCGGATATAATCCTATCTGTCTCCTAGAGGCCTGTCAGTATGGTAAGCATTATTTTTTTCTGTTCTTACCAAGAAGCATTTGTGATTAAGTCAACATACACAAGAGTCTCTTACAGGATAGCATCAAGCATCCAGTAAATTTTAGTCAATTATCTAGCCAATGAGTTTTTTTTTTTTTTATTTTTTAAGGAAAGATGCAGGTAGGAAAGAAGGCAAGCAGAAGTGGGAAGAGAGAGGAGGAAAAAGCATTTTATTTTTATTTTATTTAGTTGTTCGTCGTGCTTGTTTCCTCTGGCCCAAGGTCTTGAACTGGGGACCATGGGTTGTATGTGAACTGTGCTGCAGTGGACTAATCCATTAGGCCACTAAGACACTAATGAATTTTAATTCAACTAATTATTTGAATTAAAATAGACATTAAAAAAACTGGTTTGTATGCTGGCAAAGTCAGTGCCACTGACAAGTCAATAAAAGGAAATAATAGCAATGATTTCATAATACTTCTAGAGCAGCAAGCAAGATAATACTTTTTAAGTACTTAAAACTGCCCAACCACAAAGCTACAGAATTTCCAAGCAACAATGCAATGGGAAACTTTGACAGGCAGTTTGAACATTCTGAACACAAAAAAAACCCCAAACCATACAATACTTTAAATAATTTAAGTTATACCTACCATGTCTGCAGAAGAATTGAATAACTACTGTGCACTTATCAGCTCTGGTAAATATTTTGCATGTTTCTACATTTCTTTCAAGGGAATTCAGACATCTAAAGATAGGCAGAATTGACTGTAATAAAACACATTACAGAACAGGACATAAGTAATATGCTGTTTGCTTTTTAAAAAACTAGCAAAAAAAGAACATGTACATTCAAAAATGAATAGACTTGCTCTGCATGACATTTAAACAAAGTATTAGGTATAGAATAGATTTTACACATTACATATTTGTTAATATTTCTACACTAGAAAACCAGAGTCACATATTTACTTTCATTCCCAATTTGCAATTTAAATTTGATGTTATGTCATCATCATTCATTTTCACTGAGGTTGACCACTGATAATGTTGAAAAAACACAGGAGAGAAGAGAACACATCCATATGCTGACCGGCAAGAATTCACAGACCTTAGAGCAAGCTGGAAAAAGAAAATAATTGCTATTTAGGAGAAAGAAAAATTTTTAAAAATGCTTAACTTTAAAACTTCTATTATATCTAACATTACAAGTAAATGTGTTCAAAGAAGGCTATGGGATGCTTACTGCATCATATGGACTACATTTTATATACAGATATATATGTGTATATATATATATAAAATAAAATACATAATACTATGTCAACTGTATTATGCAATGTGTACTGAATTTGCATATGTATGCGTGTGTATATCTCTATATTAAATACATATAGATACCAATTCTAATAGCTGGTATGTGGAGACTGTAAAACTGTAAATACTTATAGGGACTTCAATTTTAATGCATGAAGTGGCAAAAGACAACATAAAAGGGGGTATAAAGATTGCAGCAAATTTAGTGATCTCACACTTTGTATACAGCAGGGGAAAAAAACATGACTCAGTTTCAAACAACTACTTCCATTTGGGAGGAAGGCCTCTAATTGTCAGGTCTCTGAGTTTTCAAGAGAAGTAAGAAATTCAGGTTTTTGTTTAGTCTCTCCCAATGTTTAAGTGTCAAAAATTATTTCAGTTTTTAAAAAACACAGTGCAGGCCTCACAAAACACTTCTGCAAGCCATATCTAAATTCTTGACTACCAGTTTGAGATTCCTGGTTTAAATAAATCAATTTACCTGAATGATTTTTACTGTGCTCTAAATGTATTCAGATATATAAAATACAAGATGAACAGTGAAAGGAAAATTACAATTTCTGTAATTCTTAGTTAATAGTCAGTCTAGATTGGCATCTTTAATCATCTTCTTTTGCCTTAAGAGATGGTCTATTAGTTAACATTATTACTTACACCCTTTTCAGATGGATCTAGCCACAGCTCGTCACTAATTCGTGATAGAGCTTGGATTGCTTTCCCAAATACTGTTGAGAAAAAGAAAGGTGCTACTTATATTCTAACAGTAAAAACAAGTCATAAGATTACTTTAGCATTCAAAGAACTCAAGACAAATTAACCAAAAAAAAGTGTTTTATAGACTAATGCAAGATTGCTTTAAGAAAGTTATACCTTTGGCAAAATGCCAGACACAAAATAAGCTCAATAAATTCACAGAATGAGTTGTGAAATGATAAATGCAACAAAATTCTTCTCTACGTTTGTAGTATTGCATGGAGCTACTGTAGCAAGTCAGTTTTCATACTACAATATTTTTCAACTATATCACTCCCACGCAAACAGCATGAAAACAGCATGGAGAGAGGGTTTGAAGAGTTTTAATAACTTCACAGGTGGCAATGTCAAAACAAGTCAGGAGAGAGAAATTAGAGGCATTCAAGGTGCATCTCTGACGTTTGAGGGCAGCATGGAAGATGCCAGATTTTCCCACCAAACACTCCTTGGTACCCTGTCAGAAAAGGACGATAGGTCTGTAATGAAATAATGGTTTTATATGACATGACACTGTTAACATTCTTATTAATTATGGATGAGTAGAAAGTGTGGTGAATAGAAATGGCATATTATGCTGCAATAAAAAATGAATGGGCATATCAATTCATGGAAAAAGTCACAGAAATGTGTGTTGGGGGTGTGAGCTTCAAACTGAGAAAGAATGACCAGGAAAATGTAAACAAAACAAAACAAAAACCATTGGTGCACCCTGATGGCCTACTGGTTTAGTTCACCTGGCATAGTTCACACACATCCCAAGGTCCTGGGTCAATACCAGGGCAGGGGAGACAATTAGGATCAGCAACTAAATAAAATACTTCTTCCTCCTCCTCTCTTCCCACCTGCCTGTCTACTTGCCTTCATTCTGCCTGTACATTTCCCTTAAAAAAAATAAATAAATAAAAGCAGAGGTATCTGTTCCTTTTTACCATTTCACATTCACTTTTCCCTAGAGCTGCCTAATGCAGACCTTTCCTTCAGTCACTGAATGTTTATTGAGCACCTGCTATGCTCCAGTGCAACCCAAGGCAATGAGAATACAGCAGTGAACAAGACAGGTACACTTCCTGACCTTACAGTGCAAAGAGGAAAAACAAAAGTTACCTGAATGTTTATTGAGAAGTGAGGCACACACTTCAAGAGAACTTTCTAGAATTCTAAGGACATGTAAGATTGAGGGGCTTGTGCCTCTCTTTCCTATTCATAAATACTGTTTCGTAGACGTCCTCAACCGAGAGGAAGCCAACCACAGTACCTTTCAATGATCTCTTTCAGGTTATAATCTGTAGGGAATCAGTGCGTTTCTGGAGACTTTATGAAGTAATGTACGTGTTTAAAATACTATTTGTAACAAATAATAGTTCCTGCACATTCCCATATATTACTGAGCTCTTTCATGCATTTCTATTTCATTCCTACAAGTCCTATAACTGGCGCTGTAATTCTCATTTTAAATATGAGGAAACTGAGCCTCGAAGCGAATCGGTGACTTGCCCAAGTGAAATGCGGATTAAAAATCAGATTTATGCTTTTTTCATAGCACTAAATACATTTATTCATTTTTCACGCTACTCCCCAAACTGTCCTTGTCATCCTAAATTTGGGACTGGCATTCTCAATCACTATTCCGACGGCGCAACTTCATTTCGTAAATAAATATTACGTATAAATAATTCATTCCCTCCTCAGAAGCTACAGGGCGGGGTGGGAGGGTGCCGGCTGTGGCCAGGCCTTGGGTCCTCAGCCCTTGCACATAAAAGCGAAGGGGGGAAAGACAATGATGGTGATATCCCCATGAACCTTAGGCTTTCTTTTTACTATACCGGGAAAGGGTTTTCTTTTTTCTACCTTTCACCTGACTGCCGATCATCCCGCACTTCAGCATGGTCGCGGGCGGGGTGGAAAAAAAGCCGAGTCACGAGATGTGACTTAGTTCGAAGCCGCCGCGTGCCCGGATGTTGCCCGCGCTTTTCGAAGCTTCGCGATCTCATTCTGCCCACGCCTCCACTATTTCCGGAATAGCAGCTTCGCTTGACGGCGGAGGAAGGCCTGTGCGGGTTCCCGTAAGGTTGTCTCCTGCCAACCTCGCTTCTCATTGGTTGTGCGCGGGGTGGGCGGATCGCCGAGGAGCCTGAGGAAGAGGGCGGCGGTGGTTGTGGTGCCTGAGCGGAGCCCAGTGACAGGATGGTGAGGATGGAAATTGCGGCGCCCGAGGCCTGGCTCTCGGCTGCCGTGTGGCGTCGCCGGGAGTCGCTGGGAGTCTCTGGGCGAGGGCTGGGGCAACCCAGGAGGCCTTGGCGGGCGCGGCCCTGGTCCGGGCCTGGGGAAGGCCCAGCCGGAGGGCAAGGGAGGAAAGGGATCCGCCGCCTCTGGGTGCGGCCGGCCCTGGCCTCGCACCACTCCGGGGGCCTGGGGACGTCTGAGGGGCCCCTCTCAGCTGCTGCTTCTGTCCTGAGTCCGCACGCCCGAGCCGGGGACGACCTTTGGCTTGTGCCTTTAGCGTCGCTGAGAAAGGGGCACGGTCCTTCACCGTTTCCAGACGTTTCCCTACTCCTTTCCTGCTTAAACCACATTCTGCTCTTGGAGTATGCGGGTTCCCCCCCGTGTGGCGAGAGCTGCCTTCTGGGATGCCAAACGGGAAGTAGCGAGCAGATTGCCCATCCAGTTTAGCTTGCCATCTAGGGAAAGGGGATAAAACTGTTCCCTTCGCCCCAGAAATAAAGTGCAGCTGCCGTTGAAATATGGTAGTGAGCTCTCAAGGGCCTGGAGTGACTTATGGAATTGTTTGAACTGCATGTTTCCTCAGGATGCCGCGACCCTTCAGAGTGGGATTCCTTAGTGTTCTGTGAACTTCTTGAAATCGGAAAATTGTGTAGATAGCTACCTTTTTCCAAGGGGTAGTTTGGGGGAGCTTTACCCAACTGATAAATTAGACGGGCGCCCATCACCCCATTAACCTATACAGTTACTACTTTCTTACATAAAAACTTGGGAGCTGCTACTGAAGAGGACTTGTATGTGTATTCAGATTTTCCAGGGTGCCCTGAAAGTTACAAAAAGACCTCCATCCTCTTATTTGTGTTGTAAAGTTAACTGTAAAGGAACTTCTCTGTTGAGCATCCATTGCGTTTTTTAGATGATCACATTTCTGTAACAGACATAGCCTTTGAAATGGCTTAAGACATGACAGATTTATGGTATACGCTTCTTTATATATTTGAAAAGCGATAATTACAACTTAAGTTTTGCTTCTAAACAAACTCCAGTTTAGAGTAATCCAGTTTACAATAGGTGTTGTTTTTTTTTTTTTAAAAAAAAAGAAAGGTTCCAGCACGCAGTGGTGTGGAGTAGCAGGTCAGTCGCCTATAAGGGAGCGCAAGCCACGTATCCAGAGATATACCGGAGGGAACAAGAAATGTGAACAGCTAAATGAAAATAAAATAAAATGCTTCCTCCTCTCTCTTCCTGACTGCCTGCCTACTTGCCTTCATTCCAGTCTATACCTTTCTTTTTAAAAAAATTAAAAATAAAGGAAAGATGCAGGCAGGAATGAAGGTGAGTAGGCAGGCAGGCAGGAAGAGAGAGGAGGACGAAGTATTTTGTTTTTTAAATTTAGTTGTTCATCTTGAAATCCGGTCACTTGAAATCAGGTCCTTGAGATGTATGTGGACTGCACTATGTGAGAGGCAGTGGACCCAACCCTGGGAGCCTATTGTTGTTTCCAGACAGTTATCCCTTGGATAAGATGAAATTAACCGACATGAGATTCCAGCTCGTTTTTGAAGATGTTTGAAGTTGTTCTGAGAAGTGAACACTTTTTTTAGGCTAGTATAACTTTCTATACTGGAATATCAGTTTTCACTTGAAACAGAAAAAACTGTACAAATTTAGCATTAGCTGACTCTTTTATGATTAAAAGCATTTTATTTAAAATGGGTACTAGAAATGTTTACACGCAGTAGTATCCAGAGTCTATGGGCAGCAAATTCAGATGTGGGGAAGGTCCAATTTTAGCTGAGGAAATTATTTGTTTTTATTATCTTCGGTTCATGACTTCATCACTTGATAATATATTCATAGTGTTGTGTTAGAGCTTTGGTACAAATACTGAACTAGCTGTAGCATAAATTTTCAACTATAGACATTCCCTGATGTTAGATCACTTGACTTATTATTTTTCAAGTTTATGATAGTAAAGCAATAAGCATTCATTAGAAATCATGCTTTAAATTTTGATATTTTCCTGAGCAGCTGTAGCAAGCCACAGCTCCTAGTCAGCCACATGATCATGAGGGTAAACAATCCATACTCTACAATATACTTAATTGCCAGTATTTTTTTGTTTTGCATATTGTGTTTTGTGTTTTTGCATCCCATCATGTCTACAACTGAAGACTTAGCTAAGCTATGATGTCATTAAGTTAGATAATAGTAAATGCATTTTTGACTAAGATATTTTCAACTTACGGGTTTATCAAGAGAAACCATTGTTAAGATTTGTAAGAGAATTTTGAGCATAAGAGAATTAAAATCAATACAACTGAGGAATAATTAGACCTTAAGAATCCAGAAAATGTTAGCTTTCATTTAAACTAAAAAAAGCATCATTTTTCCAAAATGTCTTATAAAATTCTAAACAGAATTGAAAACAAAAAGGATGGGAGTCAATGTGGAGAATAAGATTAGGAAAATCAGAAAAAAATGACAAGGCAATATTTATAAGTGTGTGTGTGCACATATATATTATGTTTAAAAATACAGCAAATAGTTCTTTTGATGTTGTTTTAAGCTAAGCTGATTTTTAACATTTTCTTTCATAACACTTAAAATCATTAACAATTGTGTGCATATTCATTTGATAGGAGTTTTTTGTTTGTTTGTTTTTTGGTTTGTTTCTGTTTCGTTGCTTTCTTTTAACATTGGTCATGTTTCACCCTTTTTTTTTCATTCCCCTGTCTGCAATCAACTTCTTCATACCACTAAGGCTGGGCACAGAGTAAGTTTCTTCTCTTAGCTCCTACTAACAACGGTGATTGGGTGACTGATAACTGGGTTTTTCATCCTTTTAAGGTCTATCAAATAGTAAACAAATCCCTATGCTTTGATTAGGTTGGTTCTTTATTTGAATTTAACAAGCCTGCTATATTCAGGATCTTTTGCTCTCTTTAAAGACTCTATAATCTTTCTAACCTAAACTGTCAAAGTGGAATTGGGCAAGGACACTCTTCAAAGTATGACAGTTGTTATGTTCTACTGTATTTCTACCAAAATCTCATCACCCACAGGAAACTAGAGGATACCAGGGATTTAGTAAGGATCTTTAAAATAATTGGTTTCTGTATGGTCTCACAAAGTTACAGCCTTGCACAGTTTAGTAGTCCTTGGGCGTTATCCACAGTACATTATAAAAGTGAAGTCATCAATCATTATAAAGTATGTTTTACTAATGTTCTATCACATTTAGATTGAATAGCTGATTCATTAGTCCTAAACAGTTTTAATCTCTCTTAGACATATATCCTTTTAATGGGTTTAAGGGGTTTTTTTTGTAATATAGAAATCTATTTTTCACCTTTTTCTCTAATGCCAGCTTCCTATATTAACTAAGTACTTCAATCCATATCTGAAGGTATCCCCCTCTAAAGGTGAAGATTGTTCTATCTCAGGTACTTTTGTGTTGATTACCAATGAAGGTGGAAAACTTCATGTGGTTTTTTAATTTTAGAGGTGTTTTAGCCACTAATAAGATCTGGATTGAAACAGTATAAATCATTAGGCAAATATCAGCTTATGCTTCTTTTTATAAAGAAACTTACTTAATGATTTTCTTTACAGCTAATTTTGTAACTTTGTATCCAGTTACTGTGTTCTGAAAACAGTGCCTTTTGCAATCATTTTGATTTTTGTTGCAAGATGAATCATACTTGTTTTAATAATCATTTTAATTTCACACATTTTGTTTTTTTCTCATTTTAATTTATAAAGTCTACTATTTTCTGTCTTATCCTGTTATTTATTTATTTTGTATTAAGGATTGCCTTTTTTTAAGAAGTGCGTTTTTTATGACTGGAATGTTGTTATGGAAAAACATCCTTCATAGAATGAAGGTTCTTATACTATCAACATAAAGAAATTGACTCTGGGGCACACCCTGGTGGCCTCGTGATCTAGTACACCTGCGAACAGCCCCACATACATCCCAGGGTCTAGGGTTCAAGACTGGGTGGGTGTGGGAGAACAACCAATATAAACAACTACATTTTTTAAAAAATGAATGAAGTGTTTCTTCTGCCTCTCTCTTCCTCCCTGCGTGCTCACCTTCATTCATGTCTGCACCTCTAAAAAAAAGACATGGAGGAGTGGTAACTATTAAAAGAGAAAATGACTCTCTTCTCCTTTAGACACACACACTCTCACTCTCTCTCTCTCTCTCTCTCTCTCTCTCTCTCTCATTTTTTTTCCTGGCCTTGGGTCTCAAACCCAGGTCCTTAGGCTTTATAGGCCTGCACCTTAGCTGCTGAGCCACAGGGGTACACCCATATATTTTTTAATGATCTTTTTTGACAATATTTTGGACTAAATAACTGAAAAACTTTTTAGTAAAAATGAAAAATAATTGTAATGTCAAATCTTGAAAACAGGTTTAAAATTAAAACTTTACAGCACTGAGATTTATTAAATTATTTTATATTTAAGTGTAAAATTTTTTTTGGCATCTGAAACTGTATTGTAACTAAACCACCTCTGCTAAGTTCATAAATTATTTAGCTGATCTCTCTTTTTTCTATTACTCTAATACACATGAAAGATTGTGAAAATGTCATTTTTAAGTTTGGGGAGTATATAGGTAATATAATATAGTTAATAAAAATATGACAGTGAGGATTTCTATAAAAAGGAAACATAACAAAGATAATTCAGAAGAACTTATTTTCCTTATTGAATCTTTTTGAAACATAGTCTGCTTTTATCTCTGTAATGTATGGCTAAGAGTTTTAAGTAACAAATATTAAAAATTTTGACTACTCTTCCTCTAAATTGTTGACAATCTAATAGTCAAAGAATTAACTTTTTCTCTATTATAATTTTACAATTATCTTTATTAATGTTCCTGGAATTGATAAGAGGTTTTACATCATAACTGCAAAATATGAATTACCATATCACTCTTCAAAAATGTCAGATTCCTTAAGACCCAGTAGTAGTTTTTTTTCAGTTTAGTGCAATTTATGTCTCTAAATGAATCACTGTAGAAAGCTTGACTTTATTCTTGGTAAATAGAATGGTTATCTATATTGTACATGCACATCTGCTTTGACCAAAGTAAAATAAGATTGATGTAGACCAGAGTCTATAACAATGTGTGTTTATTTAAGTGGTCATAATAGGAGCTGTATGAATAACTTGTGCTCTTTGAGATTCTAGGATCTCTGAGGAGTTTAATTTACAAAGGAAGTTAGGGGCAGAGAATATCCTGTTTTAATATAATTAACATTATACCTTGTCTCACCCTGACACATTAAGTTGGTGTTGGTATTAGGAGACCTGCACATCCCACATCGGTGCAACAGTTTGCCAGCTAAATTCAAAAAACTTCTGGTGCCAGGAAAAATTCAGCACATTCTCTGCACTGGAAACCTTTGCACCAAAGAGAGTTATGACTATCTCAAGACACTGGCTGGTGATGTTCATATTGTGAGAGGAGACTTCGATGAGGTAATGTATTTCCTTTCCTAAATATTTCTCCATATTGATACATTTATAAGCTTTATTCTTTAGCATTTCTCAACTGTTGGTTTGAGATTTTTTTAAAAAATATTAAATTAGCACATATTTTCCTCCTTTGCTGTTTGAAAATCACTGGTTTTAGACTAGTCGATAAATATATTAAGTACAGGGAGGTGTGGGGACACATGGGAAAAAGGTATTGTATAGTGAGGGAGAAAAGGAAATAGTGATAAACTTACTATGTTACAGATGTAAATTTACTATTGTGCATATACCTTAAACCTAGTTAATGTTCTATTGCAGTATTCCTTCAATAAAATGAGTTTAAAAACATATAAAGTACTT
The DNA here is from genome assembly GCA_004363575.1 of Solenodon paradoxus. Taxonomy (NCBI): domain Eukaryota; kingdom Metazoa; phylum Chordata; class Mammalia; order Eulipotyphla; family Solenodontidae; genus Solenodon; species Solenodon paradoxus. Next base: position 44,471 of record RJWH01002134.1, read on the forward strand.
GTTACAACTAAATTTGATAGAGCAAAAGTAGTTTCATCGCTATTCTTTTTAGTACTGTCATTTAGTTTATAAAGTTTTTGTGATGAACTTCTTCACCACCACCACCTCAGCTACTCTGTTTAAGCCACCATACTTCCTGTATTCCAGCTTCCCAATTCTGCCTTTCCTCCCTCCAGTTTTTTTCAAGTAACATCCAGAGTGGTCCTTTTTAAATGAAGAAAGATTACATCACTATTCTGTTGAAAATTCTCCCATGGTTCTCTGTCTTAAGGGCTAACTATAAAGGGGCATGAGGGATTTTTGAAGAGGTGATAGAATTAATCTGTATCTTGATTGTGGCAGTGTATGCCAAATTTTTTAATTGTACACTGAAATTAATTTGAAATTAATTATGTAAATTATAACTCAATAAACCTGACTTTAAAAAGTAAACATTTTTAGTTCAACTTTGCCCATTAATAATGAGATTTTAGGCAAATTATTATCTTTCTTACTTTTGTTCCTCCTAGGTAAAATATAAATTGAATAGATGATTTTGAGATCCATGTGCATGCTCACATTTTATGATTTAGTATGATAAACTCTAGTATGACAATTTGTTTTCTTGTTAGTATGTTTTTCCAAAAGATACTTAATACTTCATTTGTGCCTTTTAATGGGGTTCCTTTATACTAAACGAATGTGTAGAATGCATTTTTAATTTTTTTTATGTGGATTTAAAACAGTTTAGATAAGCTAGAAGGGAATGGAGGTGAAGGATGGAGGATAAAAAGGAAAGGGACAAAATTCTTATCAATAATTACACTATAGGACTTGTTGAAAACTTTATTAGGCTTTCTGCTTGTATTATGCTGAAGACAGTTTCATTAGCAAGAATTAAATTTTATTTTTGCTTCAAATTCGCTGAATTCACAGACCATGGAGCCATTCTACCAGGGTTTGGATTTTGGCTCAACCACTAGCATGTGACCTTGGGCGTGTTATTTTAACCTCTGTCTTAGTTTCCTCATCCACAAAATGGGTTTTGTAATAGAACCTACCCCTTGGGACTGTTTTTAAATATTAAATAGGTTGATATTTATAAAGTCTGTAGAATAGTGCCTGGTTCACTTTATTGAATATTAGCTATTATTATTTTAAGTCATCTATATAACTGTGAAAACCTGTGATAATTTGAACATATCATAGCCCATAGGTCCTATGCCTAGTATTCTTGAGTAAAGGAAAATCATAAATTTAGGGGAATATTTGTTCTCTGTAACATGCTGGAAAAAAATCCATGTTCTACAAAAAAAAAATCAAATGTGTAATACATGTGTTATTTGTGGAGTATCTGACTATATCAAAATGTTCATATGAAATCAGATATTTAAGTAGGCTGTTTTTTAAACATCGGTATTTTAAAAGACATTTCCTTTTGTCTGTCTCTTATTTTAGAATCTGAATTATCCAGAACAGAAAGTTGTGACTGTTGGGCAGTTTAAAATTGGTTTGATCCATGGACATCAAGTTATTCCATGGGGAGATATGGCCAGCTTAGCCCTGTTACAGAGGCAGTTTGATGTGGACATTCTTATCTCAGGACACACACACAAATTTGAAGCATTTGAGCATGAAAATAAATTTTACATTAACCCAGGTTCTGCCACTGGAGCATATAATGCCTTGGAAACGTGAGTAGTATGTATTTTGGGGATTTGGGTTTTTTAAGTTAAGGATTGCATGTGTGACACTTCATAAAAGAGAAATAGTGTTTAAATACTTCTAAACTTTTTGTCATTCATCTTCTGGTGATTATTCTTTTTAATTTGTAACAACCAGATTTTTTCCCTTGAATTTAAATTTATAGTGCTGCTGCCTTTTAGCACAAAACACTAACATTATTTATGCTTTCTTCCAGAAACATTATTCCTTCATTTGTGTTGATGGATATCCAGGCTTCTACAGTTGTCACTTATGTGTATCAGCTTATTGGAGATGATGTGAAAGTAGAACGAATCGAATACAAAAAATCGTAAAGCCAGGCCTGTCTTGATGATTTTTCTGTTGGTTTCTTTTTCCATTTCCCCTGTTCAAATCAAGTAATTAAACATTTACGAGCCACAAAATTGTATCACTTTTATAATATTTTGCAGTAAAAGATAATATTGTCTTCTGTTAATACAATGCTCTAAGCTTCTTGTAAACTATAAGAATATATTTAGTTTAAGTATATGATTTCTATGAAGAAATGTTCACTACACAGTAAATGATCACCTGTTAAGAAAAATTTATCCTTGTAAATATCTCCAAAGTTGATACTTGGAACTTTATTACAAAACTAGCGCATGGGGAGAAAGAATCTAGACTTTCTTGTATATGTTTTTCTCTTCTCCAGTAATAAACAGTTACCTTTCATTTATACTTCCTTGATAAACTGTTTTAATATTTTTAACAAAATATGAGAAACCTTATGAAACCAGACACATCTGTAGTGATGAGGTTGAAGAGATGACCTTTCAGATCTCTCATTTCTGACAACATTCTGGATCGGCGGGGGGTGGGTGGGAGGTGGCGTGTGCGTGTGCGTGTGTGTGTCCCTCTGCCTTACTCTGGGCTTTATTACATAATCTGCACCTTAGCCACCTCAGCTGCCTGAGCCACGAAGGTACACCCAGTTTAATTTTCTAAACTCTTATATTGGCATATTAGATCAGCAATGACTCTTCAGACTAAATTACCCTATTCCTGTTTTCCGAGTTTTAACAAGAAAGCATGAGTTTGTTTTAACAAGGAAGCACCCTACAGTGAATATATAATTTAAGAAATGCTCTCAAAGAGAAGGCACAGGCAGGAATGAAGGCAAGCAGGGGCAGGCAAGAGGAAAGAAACAGGAGGAAGAAGAGCTTCATTTATTTTATTTGGTGGTTCATCTCTATCAAATGCTGCCTATATCCGGATAGTTCAGAGTCTTCAACCCATTCAATAAAATATTTGTAGACTATAGTAATATTGCTCCTGTAACACTTACTGTATATAGGAAAGAATTACATGATGAATTTGGCAGATTTAAAGAAAAAGCATTCAATTTTAAGTGACAAGAAAAAACTTTTATCTAGCTAGAAATACAAGCATATATATTACACATACATTTTATTACACAAATATTTGTATATGGAGCTACATTAAATATTACACTAAAAGTTTCTGAAAAACCAAAATTAATGACTTAACGGTGAATAACAATACTACCCTACAATAGAGAGAAGACAATTCACAAACAGCCCCTCCTTTGGCACATCTTCAGTACACAAGATTGTCAAGTTAGCATCAAATGTTCTCCCTGTTCTTCAATTGTCATTGATTGCATACACTTATTTAGTGAATCTTCTTCCTTTTTTCTTTCATTCATGTATGATTCACAATCATTGGTAGAAGCTGAGGGAAAAATAAGAGTTTATAATGACTGTTAAGGAAATAACAGTTGTATTTCATCCTGAAAATTGAGATTTGTATGCCATGTGGGGAACTCTACCACTGCTCTCCCTAAGACCCCAAGCTTAAGCACAGGAAATAAGTCTTTTGTTTGCCTCAGTTACCTCAGAATTTACCACCATGCAAAATCTCCATAATATTTTTTAAAAGGAAAGGTGCAGGCAGGGAGAAGAGGAAGACGTATCTTTATTTTTATTTATTTGTTTACACTAGTTGTTCTCCCTGCCTCCTTCCTGGGCCCGGAACTTGAACCCAGGTGTATGTGGCTTGCTCCTTTTAAGGTGACTGACTGAACCACTACTCCACCAGGGCGTGCCTCCATATGTCTGTTTTTAAACGTGGTCTTTTAAAAAAGGACCTTCAAAATTACCTACCTTAGTAATAAGCCTTTAACAAGAAACAAATTGCAGTTTCCAAAACTTAAACTCCCACTCTCCCAAATTTAAAAGAAGGTGCCCAGTACTGTATTCCTGCCTAGTTATTGAATAGCAAATTTTGTTACTAAGTCATAATTTACCTTTGCTTCTCAAAACCTTTGGTTAACGGGAAGCTAAAAGTTGTCAGTTCTAACTTCAGCATTCTCCGTTTTCCTTTAGTTCCTTCTCATGTCTCTCCTCTTGGGGACCACAAGGACTATACCCCTACATGAGATTTCTTCTAACTGTTCTTTCTGGAATCAGACTTATTTTCTCCTCTGCCATTTCACTTATTTCTTGGATAGGCATAATACAGTATTTACAAAGAGGTGGGTGCTGGTGTTAACGCAGCACTAGGGAATGGGTTCAAAGGGCTTAACTTCCTCTCTGTGGTAGTAACTAGGAAATTATTTACCTCCTAGTTAATCTTTCTACTTCATCAAGTCTACGGTATACTTCTGAACATTCAGCCTCTCTATTTTGTCTTTTTCACTATGTGGTATTGTGTACATGTGGTTGAAGGATTCTTTATGCTGGCCTTTCCCAAATCTGAATTTGAGTTGCTCTGTAGAATGTTGATAATATCACTTACTGGCTTTTTTTCACAGGTTTGTTGAATAGTAACCAAAATGGTGACATTACTAAAATGGTAATGATATCATAAAAGAAATGGCAGTGGCTTAAAAAAGTCACTTTTGTGGTCCTGGGCTCGCTCTGTTACATTCCTGATCATGATCCCTGATCATGATATTAGGGAAATCTTTAGAATTAAAAATACCTTGACTCTTACTCCCTCCTGAGTAGTAGTCTTTTAAATGAAAGCAGAAACTATATTTCATGTGTAATTTTATTTGGAACAATAAAAGCAAATCACATTCTAAAATTTAATATGTAATAGAAATGTAATTATTTGGTTTAATACTTTTAAGCATAAGATCTTTAAAAATATATTTTTTAAAAATTCCACATTTACCTGATTGCGTGAACAGTCTACCTGGTTTTCTAAAAATCTTGAGAGACTTACATCTTATTTTAGATGCATATCCACTTTTTGAACTGTAAGAAAGAGAAATATCTTAATTGGAGCCAGCAAAGTGAACAGCTGCCTAATGCATATATATGGAAGACCGTACAAATTATTTTTAAGCAGCCAACATCACCAGAAGGACGCTTTTGCTTTCAGCCCCTGAATTCTCCTGAGACTTTTTAACCCTAAAATGCAAAGTCAACTATTCTAGTACCGGTTGAATAATCAAGTTACTTAATCTTTTTTTCTTCTCTTTTGTTTTATAGTATTCTCTTGTGCAGAAGCAACCACATGCTGCTGCTTTTGGAAAGGTTTCTATTTTAAATTTGGGAATCATTGAAAAAAGGCAAATCCTCACATAGCTATAGTTAATACATTTTTTTTTTTTTTTAGAATTCCAGAAAATATAAAAAGTGGCATATCCTAGACAGCTCAGTATAGGGACAATAAGAAAACATACTTTTATGTTTTTAGTCCAAGCTGTTTTGAATTTAGCACAATGAACATAAGCATTAAGATCATTTAGCTGCCCTTCAAATTAAATTGGGACACATTTTCTCCTTTTAAGCATAAGAAACAGACCCTTCCTTGTTTTTTGCGTGTCTCCAGAGTGAATGCTGTACAATCATTTCAGGTACAGATGCAGCTGTGATGTTAGAAGGCCCCGAGTCCTCTCTCTCCAGTTGGTGTCGCCATGTAGTGCACGGGTAATGCTGCTTCTGTGAATAATGAGAGCTGAGGCGGCTCCGGTGATGAGTGAGGACACCTGTCATAAAAGTCACCTCTGTTATAAGACACTCCCGTTTCTTGTGAGAGCTAGTGAGTAACTGGAGGTGCACCTGCCTGGTTTTTGTGAGCTGCGCTGGATCACATGCACATACTGCCTCTTCATTAATGTCCTCAGATAGTTTGCATTATAAATCTTAGTAAAGCTGCACAGATAACACTTCTGGCCTATGGTGAGGTCTGGATGCTAAAAGACATAATGCAACTTACAGGCTGCATTACAGAACAGAGGTTGAAAATACTCCTTAGCCAAGAGAATGAAGGTTCGGGAGAGTTGTACCATCTGTACATTTTACTTATGCAAATTCAATTGTGTTTATTTGGCCAAAGAGTTTTCATGCCATTTCCACTCAAATGCTTTAAATGCCCAAGGAGGTTTGAACCACTGCCCTGGAAGAGAAAGGGAAGTGTGATCTACTGTTCTGTCTCTAAGTCTTAGTTCTCATATGCCTCTAGGCTAGTATGCCTCTAGGTGAGAGTAGGCATCTTGTTTTCTGAATATGATTTTTGAGGTATAACACGATACCTACAAGCAACCCAATAATAACTTAGCCTTAACTAAAGAAACAGTCTTTGTACCACCAGAATACCTGTGTTGAAAGACTGCGGGATAGTCTTTTGGTCTCTGATATGTAATTTTGATTAAGATTTTCATTTTCACCATATTTGCTGATTTTAAAAGTTAGTGCTCACCTTAGATGCAAGACTCCACTATGTATATGTGGGTATATCTACACAGGGTTTACTGAACTGAATAGGTAATAGATGGAGAGAAAATTCAAAATGTTGGTGAGAAAAATTTACCAGATTTCACAAACCTTTAGTAACCCTAATCTGTCTGGCACTAGAGAGGATACTTCTGGAAGTTATGATCTTTACTAGGTAATACAGGTCAATAGTTAGAAAATGCTTATTGCCATCGTCTTTACTTGTTAGCTTCTAATTTCGTATTTCTTGAAATTTTTATGAGGTTGGGTTTTCAGCTCTATAATGGAGCTTTTCTCAAGCATCTTTGTGCGTAAGGGATTGAGCTTCCTGAATAAAGACACATTAGACCTGAAGTATCACAAAGCCCTGAGGAACTCAACATGATAGGGAATTTATAATGATAAGATCCTTGCATTCATTCACAAGTTCACCCAACAGATATTTATGAACTCCTAGACAACATGCTGAGTGACTCCCTCTAAGTGGTTTATCTTCAATAAAGGTTTCAGCTTTGAATACAAAGTATATTGGTGTTTAAATAAACTACTGGTATGTAGTTAGCATACCTTTAGAAAGGATGTATCCATCATTGATTTAGGGATGTGAATTGTTTGAATTTGAGGAGTTTTCCGTAACTCTTGCAACTTGGCTATATGTGAGTTCACTTTGCGATCATCTTTGGTTTTATCTGTAGGCAAGGACATTATTATATGAATCTAAGAGCAAAGTCACATCAAGAATTATTAAGATCTGTGTATTTACATGACAATGATTATCCTGCATTAGTAGTATGAGTAGTCTGGCAATTTTTTTTTTTAAGGAGATGAACAGGCAGGAATGAAGTTGGGTAGGCAGGCAAGAGGACAGAGGAGGAAGGAGCACTGCATTTTTTAAAATTGTTTACATTGATTGTCTCCTCTGGCCCCAGGTCTTGAACCAGGGGTCTTGGGATATAAGTGGGACTGCTCCCAGGGTGTACTGGATGGCTAGGCCACCAGGGTATGCCCTTTATTTTTGTAAGGAGGAAGGGAGGCAGGCAGGAAGCAAGAGAGGAGAAAGAAGTATTTTCATTTATTCATTTATTTGTTAATTTATGGTGGTTCCCCCTGCCCCAGGCTGTGAACCCTGGTTCACACCCATTGATGATTTAGCCCCTAAACTAGAAGGGTGTGCCCAGATGGTTAAACTCTTTGTTTGTCAAAGGAAAGGTGAAGGTGAGTAAAGGTAGGCAGCCAGGCCAGCAGGCTGGAAGAGAGAGGAGGAACAAGCATTTTATTTTCATTAAGTTGTTCATCCTGATTGTCCATCCCCACCAGCCAGGACACAAACCCAGGGCCTTGGGATGTATGTGGACTGCACCCAACCTCTACTCCAGCAGGGTGTACCCCAACTGTTAAATTTTAAGAGACAGACTGATATGTTATTTGATTTTAGAACACACAAAAAGCTAAGATGTTTTCATTTATAAATGGGTTTTATTTTGAACTAAGCTGAAATGCTTACTTTAGTTTATTGTTTATCAAGCCATACTAAACAGTAACATACGTGCAGGATTTACACTTTAAGGATTCACAATATTATTTTATCATTTGACTTTAATATGTAGTTTTAAAATTCTATTCCATATTAGATTTGAGATAGAAGACAAATTATATCCCTTTGATGACAGTACAAAATGAAAGGTTTTACAGAAATTTATTTAATTTAAAAAAATTTTTCAACTATTCTATAATTTTAAACTTCAATTATTTCAATTATAATTTCAATTATTCTATAGTTTTAAGTACTGATGTGGGGAGACTTTTTTTTTAAAAAAAAGAGTCTTTTAATACAAACAAAAGTGGAAACTCCCAGAAGAATGCAAAATAGTTTCAGACCTACAGAGACCAATAACTTAGTTAGGATATAAACTTCATTCACAGTTTGAGGAAGAACAGTATCTAGCAAAATTTAAGTAGGAAATGCTTCTTTTTAACACTCCCTCTCTGCAAACACACACCCCCACCCTCACTCCCACCCCCATAAGCTCTTCTCTGGGCAACCAGAGATGTGCTTTTTTAAAAAAATTTAAAGAGAAGAAGGGAGAGGAGGAATAGACATTTTTATTTATTTAGTTGTTCATTTTGGTCTTTCACCCTGGTTCCAGGTCTAAAGCTCAGGTCGTTGGGCTGTATGTGATGAGAACAGCAGTGTCTCAACCGCCTTGATGTGTTTTCTGTCACTATAGATTAGCTTGCATTTTCTTGAATTTGATATAAATAGAAACATAAAGTCTATATTCTGTTTTGGTTTGGCTTCTTTCACTCACAATTATTTTGAAACCCACCCATATGACTTGTAACAACATTTCATGACTTTATTGTCGGGTTGCATTCCATTGTATGTATGTAGATATCAAATTTCATCTGCTTATTGATGAACATTTGTTGAGCAGGCTAGCTAGAAGGCAGGGCTGGAACAGAAGAGGAAACAAAGGTCCTAAAAGTGTCAGATAAAACACTGACACAAACCAGGCTCCAAAAGGGCCAAGAAATAGATACATCTCTAACACAGAGGAGTACTTGAAATGGCTGGATAAGTTGATACATTTCTGCCCAGATCAGTGGAATAAGTGCAGTTATTCACAGAATCACCTGCCACTCTACCTCATTGTAAGACACTCAACATAAAATTCTATGTGGATCTTTACATTAAGGTCATTATAACAGACTGAATTACCGGTAGTGAGCAAGCCCACTTAGAAAAGACAGCCTTTGTCCTGGAAATCTCCGTAGAAATGCCTTTAGAGCAGAGTAAAGGGGGAAAAGACCCCCTCACAAATATGTGCACCCTTAGTAAAATAGGTGTGGGTCTCCACCTGACTGCTTGTCACCCTGCCTTTTTGCCCTCCACACCCCCCTCTTCCCCTTTCCCCCTCTCATTCTGCCACTTTCTCTGTTACAAACTGAACAGCCACAAGGATCATCAAGGATAGGTTGGAGTAAGACAAAAGGACTGAAAGTGGTCACTTTCCAGCCAAGCATGAGAAATGGAATGTTTTGCAGCCTGAAGCAAGATCAGAAGCTGTTCAATCCCTACTCCTTTATACCGAACTCAAGGACTCCATCCCCACCCCTAAATCAGTAAGACAGCCTTATAGGAAGGAACTCCCATCTCCAGCCCCTTACAGTGCTAGCTGGAGACGGCTTCCTACCCCTAAATCAACAGTTCAGCTCCTAGCCCCCTCCTTGCTAAAACCAGAGTCTGCCCCCTTAAAAGCATGCTCTCACACTGCTTCCCTGGGATTGCTCCTTCTGCCTCTTCTCAGAAAGGAGCTTTTCCCAGCCTGCACATGGGACAATAAAGTCAAAGTCATGCCTCAGAGCATATCAACTCCCTTGTCTCGGTCTCTTCCCTTGCGTGTCTATCACAAATAAAACCTTTCTTTCACTTTCAGCAGCGCTGTGTCTGCAGTAATATTTATGCAAGGCAGGCCCAAGAACCTGCTTGAATTGCACACTAGCACATTTAGGTAGTTTCCAGTTGAGCTTGTTACAGACAAAGCTGGCAGAACCTAGTTCAAGTTAAAAGTTTATACTTAGTAAACGGAATTAAAATAAGTACAGTTTTGTTTTGATAACAAAGACTGCTATAATTTTACATATTAAACTTTAAGTTTATTATTTATTTATTATTTATATATTAGCAAACTGGAAGGTAGCGCAGATAAGTCATATTTGCACACTGAAGGACTAACTAGTTTGCCATCAAATGGAAAATCATTTGTAAAGTATGTTATTGGGACCCTTGAAACATAATTTGTAATCTGTAATAATGAAATGAGTACCAATTCAACATTTTAAAAGTTTATAAAAGAAAACTATTCTAGTCAAAATGTGGGCTAATTAAGAATAATCTTTTGTGTCACTGCTAGTCAATATTTCTGAGATGTGTATTATAGCCTGGACTAAAATTTAATTTCCCAAATATAATTTATTACAGAAAATAAAATATTTAAGAATACTAGTTGAACTCAACCATAAACAACTCAATTGAAATGGGCAAAGGACTTGAATAGACTTTGAATGTTTCAAAGAAGATAAACAAATGGCCAATAAATACAATAAATATTCACCAGGACTAACTGTTAGAAATCCAAATCTAATCATAATAAGATACCACTTCATATCTATAAGGGTAGCTATCATAAAAAAGAAAACAAGTGTTATTCAGGGTATGGAAAAGTGGAACCCTGTGCACTGCTGGCGGGAAAGTAAAATGGTGCAATTGTTGTGGAAATTTTAAGACAGTTCCTCAAAAAAGGCATATGATCCAGCAATTCCACTTCTGGGTATATACCCCCAAGTAATCAAAGCAGAAACTGAGACAGATATTTATAAATCTATGTTCAAATAGCAGCATTATTCACAAAAGCCAAAAGGTAGAAGAAATCCCAATGTGTATTGACAGCAGAATGGACAGACAAAACATGGTATAACCATACAATGGTGGATTGAACGGACTAAACTGGTGTGTTAGAATATGCCTGATGAATGAAGAGGCAGAAGCCTCAGCATCCCACTTTGACCCCATAGGGTCATTTTGAGTGAAGGTGCAGTTTCAGTGCACTCACACGAAGGAAATAAAAGTCACAAATTTATTACTTATAAATCCCAGAAAGTAGGAGAGGGGGACTGTGGCACAATGTATTAGGGAAAACTCAGTTTTCCAGCCCAGGACACCATTGAACAGGAGATAGAGCACAGGGTAACAAGACGATTGGTGAACAACTAAGTAAAATGAAAATAAATACTTTTTCCTTCTCTTCTTGCCTGTCTGCTTCTGCACTTCATTCCTGCCTGCACCTTTCCTTTAAAAAACAAATAAAGCGCACCCTGGTGGAGCAGTGGTTAGGTAAATCTCTTCCTAAGGAGCACAGGCCACATACCCCTGGTTTTGATTCCGAGGTCTAAAGAAAACAACCCGTGTAAATAAATAAAAATAAAATACTTCTTCCTCCCCCCGCCCACCGCTCTCTCTCTCTCTCTCTGCCTACCTGCCTACTGGCCTTCATTATTCCTGCCTGCACCTTCCCTTCAAAGAAAGAAACCTCACTCCGCTAGGGGGATGGAATGGTTATTTTGGACAGGAGTATAACCAAACCATGTTCTCCCAATATCAGTATAATTCTCTATAACTGGCATTTATTTGTTAGTGGCAGATGGTAAGGACCTGATGCTAACAATTCCACTTACAGAAGATACCTAGCATAGTCAAATTCATACTGAAAGAATGGTGCTGGTGTGCCCTGGGGGCCTAGTGGTTTAAACCAAGCATAGTCCACATACATCCCAAGGTCTTGGGTTCAAGACTCAGGGCTGGGGCCAGGGAAACAATCAAGATGAACAACTAAATAAAATAATTTCTTCCTCCTGTTTCTTCCTGCCTGCCCACCTACTCACCTTCATTCTTGTCTGTATTTTTCCTTGAAAGAAAGAAAGAAAAAAAGAGAAAAAGAGAAAGAAAGAAAGAAAGGAAGAAAGAAAGAAAGAAAGAAAGGAAGGAAGGAACGAAGGAAGGAAGAAAGATGCTTGCTAGAGGATGGGAGAGAAATGAGGAGTGTTAATAGGCGTGGACTTTGAGTTTGGGAAGATGAAGAAGCTTTGGCAATGGATGGTGGTGACTGCACAGCAATGTGATTGAACTTAATGTCACTGAACTATATACTTTATGTGGTTAAAATGGTAACTCTTTTTATTTTTTAAAGGAAAGGTGCAAACAGGAATGAAGGTGAGTAGGTAGGTAGGCAGGCAGGAAGAGACAGGAGGAAGCATTTTATTTAGTCATTCACCTTGGTTGTTCTCCCTGGCCTTGGGACGCAAACTTGGGTCCTTGGAATGTATATGTGTATCAGAGGCAGCAAACCCAACAGTTACTCCATCAGGGCACACTGGTAAATTTTATTTTATGTCCATGTTATCACAATTAAATAGTTAGCTAATCCAAGAACTTTTGAATACATTGCTTGTCTATCTGCCTTCAAGCAAAAGGAACTCTAAACATACACTGATCTCTAATTGCTAGGCTTTTTCTGTAAAGAAATGGGTTAACAATTCTGAAACTTTTTTTAAATACAGTCTAGGACTCAGGAAATAAGTACATATATTGTGGTTAAGGGGAGCCAATTTCACACTGTTGAAGCAAGGGGTTAACTATTAATATGGAAAAAGGAAAAGCATAGAATAAATCCTGTTTGTTGGGCTGAAATTGGAGTTATCAGTATGAACTAACGGGTTTTAATATATCTATTAGGGTGCACCCTGGTGGAATAGGGGTTGGGTACAGTCCACATATATCCCAAGGTCCTGGGGTTATATCGTAGAACCAGAGATAATAATCAAAATGACAAATACAATGCTTCTCCCTCCTCTCTCTTTCTGCCTGCCTGCCTCTGCTCACTTTCATTCTTGCCTGCACTTTTCCTTTAAAAAAGAAAGACTATATATATATGTATCATATATATGATATATAGCTATTAAGTAGATATATAAAAAGATATAGATATGTGTGGATGTGTATGTATGTGCGCATATGTAAACACATACATACATTTCTTTCCCTGTTAGGTCCTCTGAGAAAACCTAGAAGCAATGACAATCCATGAATGAACACATCTAGCATCCAGATCTTGATTTCTAAATACTTTCGTCTATTTAAAAAAAAATCACTTCTCTGTATGTTTTCTGTCATTGCCATAGTAAATTAAAAACAACTTTAGAGACTTAAAACAATACCTATTTATTATCTTACAGTTTTAGAGGTTAGATGATACAACATGACTCAGCTAGATCCTCTCTGCTTAGAAGCTTACGAGGAGTCAGCTTGCTCAGCCTGTTATCAGAAGATCAGGGAGAATCTGATTCCTGGGTCACTCATGTGCGTGACAGAATTCAGTTCCTTGCAGATATAAAACTGAGACCTCGGTTTCCTAGACATGTGGGATGTTAAGGTCCACATCTCTCTAACTTCCTCTCTGCATCTCTGTGGCTTCAGTCAGAGAGTTCTCTGCTTTCAAAGGGTCCATGTGATTAGGTTAACCTACCCAGAAATTTCAGCATATTTTTATTTTAGGGGCCATAACATATTCATATCTGCCAAGTCCCCTTTGCCATGTTACAACATATTTACAAGTTCCAGAGATTACTATGCAGACATTTTTGGGGATCAGTCTGTCTACCACAAGCTCCTTGAAGAAGTGGCACCTAAATGCCAAGACAATTTGTGCCAAAATGTACAGCAGTGCTCAAAGGATAATGGGAACAGATGAAAGGATCACAGAAATCTTTTTAAAAGGCTTCCACTGGCCAAGTCTGGGATTATTTGGTAACAAAATAAGTAATGACACTAAGATATTTAAGTAAGTGAGTAAGTTAAGAATCCATGAGTTTACACTGATATAAGTAAATATATAAATGGCTGAGCAGAACACCCAGGTGAAGCAGTGGTTAGGTCAATCGCCTCCCAAGGAGCAAGCCACATACCACTGGGTTTGAGTCCCAGGTCTGGGGGAAACAACCAGTGTGAACAACTAAATAAAAATAAAATAAAGATGCTTCCTCCTCCTCTCTCTTCCTGCCTGCTCGCCTTCATTCCTGCTTGCACCTTTCCTTTAAAATAAATAAACAAATAAGTGGCTGAGAAAGAAAATTCTTCCTTATAACAGTCAACTTTAAGATTATAGGCTGAGTGCACACCTGTGACTCAGGCAGTTAATGTAAAGCCCACAGACCTGGGTTCAAAACCCCAGGGATTAAAAAAAAAAAAAGACTGGGTATGGCCTGGTGGGTCAGGTGGTAAGCTAGCAGCTGGACCATATACATACCATGTAAAGTCCAAGGACCTGGGTTCATGTCCCAGGGCTGAGAGAACAACTGAAAAATGAACAAATAAATAAAAATTCTTCAACCCCTTCTCCGTTCCTTACTGACTGCCTACCTGCCATAATTATTGCGTTTCTTCCTTCCTCTTAAACAAATAGATCGCAGAAGGAGTGACAGAATTAGAAAAATAACCTATTTATAGTCATCATCATAATAATTGACATAGTCAAGAATGAATGATAGGTGTACCCTGGTGGAGTAGCAGCTAAGTCCGCTGCCTCTGGCTGAGCACAGTCCACATACATTCCAATGATCAGTGCTTGTGTTCTTGTGTTCTGAGGCTGAGGGGAACAACCAAGATGAACAACTAAATAAAAACAAATGCTTCTTCCTCCTCTCTCTTCCTGCCTTCCTGCCTGCATCTTTCCTTAAAAAAAAAAAAAATGATAAAACTAATGGATGAAAGTTTAACAATAGCAGAATATAAACAGCCTCAATATATATTTCTATAATATACATTTACAAAGGATAAAATAGAAACTTTGTAGTGGTGAAACTTGGCAGACATCACCTGAACTAAATGATCAAAATTAACATTGTCGGTCAGAGACTAATCCACAGGAGGTGTCTCCTCATGAGATGAACCAAGATGAACTCAGCACTACTTCTTGTGAGGTCCCAGCTAGAACTGCAGAACCTGAATCTCATCAGGAGGAAATATCACAGCCAAATGACTGGCCTATATTCTTTAAAAATGCCAACAGTGAAATACAGAGAAAGACTCAGAACTGTTCCAGATCAGGAAACTAAGAAATATGAAAACTGAATGCTATGCATGAGCTTGGATTTGTTATTTTCTGGTTTTGAAAATTATTTTGTGAGATGCATAAATGTGGTTAAGATAATTTTTTTAAGGAAAAACATAGTTGGAAGTAGTTGGGGATAAAAGGGTATTGCGTTTACAACGTACTACTTAATAATTCAGAATAAATATTAGGTAAATACACACATGTATATAGAGAGATAATATTTGGGGGAATGAATAACGCATTCTTGAATTCAAAGTACTATTTTCACAACTTTTCTGTAAGTCTGTAAGTCAAAAGAAAAAAATGAAAAAAGTTGTTAGGGTGAATAGTAAATCAGTTGCTGAAAACTGGGTTTTACTCATTGACCTGAAGACTACCAAATGTTACTTGTGGTAAATCATAGCCTGTGCCTTAGCTTCCTAAGTCACAGAGTGGGGCTAGAAATTATGCTTTTATGTAAGTGAATCAAAGAAAGGTGTAGGCAGAAATGAAGGTGAGTAGGCAAGCAGGCAGGCAGGAAGACGAGGAAGAAGCATTTTTAATTTTATTTTTTTAATTTTAGTTGTACATCTTCATTGTGCCCTGGGATGCAAACCTGGGTCTCTTGGTTATTCGTGGACTTCTGGACCAGAGGCAGTGGATCCAACTACTACTCCACCAAACACTCTTTTTGAGAGAGGAAGGGAGAGGAGGAAGAAGCATTTTTAAGGAAGGAAGAGCAGAAGAAAGCACTTCCATTAATTTTTGGGGGGTTGTTTCCCCAGGCCCAGGGTCTCAAACCCAAATCCTTGGGCATTAGTTCATACTCCAGCTGTCTCAGCTACGTGAGCTACAAGGTCGAGCCCCATTGAATAATTTTGTTTTGTTGTGTTTTCATTTCTTTTTTACATGTAACTGAAATTCAGAAAGAATTTTGGTGAGGAATCTGAATGAATGAATCCGCAATTCATTTTAAAACAAGCATATAATTTTTAAATATGTATACATATTTATATATATATGTACAGACACACAGATGTATTTCCTATGTGACTATAAGAATGACAAAATTTCCAAAGGAAAACAAAGTGAATCCAGATTTATATATCAGTAAATTGAAACTGCCCTACCTCCCAAATAATGAGAGGTCTTTGAGTCCCTATTTTTTTTAAAACTCCAGCAGCAATATCCTTTCTTTCAAGTTACAGAAAAATACAGACATTAAGAAATATTTTATGTTCTTTGAAGTTATTCGCTTCCATCTGTATAGAATCCCCAGGTGTGCTCTGTGCTTTGCAACCAAAATCAGTTATTAACCCAGTTCTTTTCAGATTCATTGACATTCTGAAGTAATACTCGATGTGAGATAGATTATAATAGGAGCGAGAACCTGCTGGATTATTCTTTGAAATCTGAAAGACTGTGTTCACTGAGGATGCTAATAAGGACTATTTAAAAAAATCTATCGTGTAAGTAGTTACAGCAAAATCAGTTTCTCTGACCCATGTTATTTACAGGTATTGTCTACTTTGTATGTTCTACTTACCAGTACCTTTGGAATTGTGGTAATAAGAATGTCCAGATGATCTGTTAAAAAAAGAATATGAATATGTAATAATTGATAACTTTATAACACTAAAGAAGCATTTTAAATGAAAAAGGACAGTATTGCGTATGTGTTTTACTTTTCATGTTTCCATCAGATGAAATGTGTTACACATTTTCTTCTGTAATTCTGGTTGTATTCTAATGGCTCCAAATTTTTTCAAAGTGAATCTGAGATTTTTTACTATACTAGAAAGGATTCATTTTAAGTCATATTTGATCTTACTTTTATAGCCTCCTAGTTTAATTCCTACAGTGAGCTCCATGAAGTAGTGTAGGATCCTGGGCTTTCAATATTTTCTTGATTTGTTTTTAGTCAAGTGGATGGGCCCTGGGGGTTTCGCAGATACGCTAGCAGGCATAGTCCACATATATACCAAAGACCTGGGTTCACATAGTCCCTGGACAGTTGGGGGGCACAATGAATATGACCAACTAAATAAAGTGCTTCTTTCTCTTCTCTTTTCCTGCCTGCCTGTCTCTGCTCACCTTCATTCTTTATTGAAAAAATAAAGTGTGTGTGTGTGTGTGTGTGTGCGTGTGTGTGTGTGAGCAAAAACCTAGGAATAATCTTGCTATGTCTTTCTACCAGTGAATATAAACTCATATATCCAAGAAATGGACACTACTCAACAACAAAAAATGAATGAACTATGGACTCATGTAAGAACAAGGATGAAATTGAAATTCCTTTTACTAAGTAAAGTAGTCAGACTCAAGGCTGTATGCATGTGTCCATCTACTGACAATCTAGAAGAAGAAAACTTTAAGACAGAAACTGGTTGCCCTGGATTACAATGAGGGGAGAAGTTATTTGTTAAAGGGTTACAGATGAGCTTTCAGGGTGATACAATTATGTTGGTGACATACAACCCTATGCATTTTTCAAAAGCCATAGAGCTTTCTACAACAAAAAGTGAATTTTACTATACGTGAATGTCTTTAAAATGTCTTTAAAATCAACCAAGATGTAGGAAAGATCCTAGAAAAAGGAAATACAATACACAGACACACACACACCCACCCACCATATATATTTAGTAATTTGGGGTACTGGAAAGATTATTGTGTTCTTATTGTATAAAGTTAAAAGTACTAGAACTCATACATTAGTCTGGAATGTTTCTAAATTTGTACAAATCCCTTTCTGAATTTAAAAATCATCCTTCCTTTCCTCTGCGTGCAATTTATTCAAAAGACGCAGTTAGATCCAGCACTTTGCTACTCAGTGTGATGAACAGAAAAGAAACAGCCCATCCCCTCTTTAAGAAGTCTTCTATCCATCAGATTTACACAGATGTGAGATGAATTTGGAAAAGCAACACCCAAAAACTTTCGCTTTTAAGCAATAACTGATGTAAGGGATGAGGAGGTACCGCCTCCTGTAGCAACTTCAACAAGTAATTGTCTTCAGTATCCAGGAAACAGTAAAAACCTGCTCAAAGTGAAATGCATGTATGAAGAAGAAAGGAACTTCTGTGTGAAGAAAATGTCAAAATCAAGGTGCCTCCAATGTAGTCATTGGAGATTAAGAATCCCCTCGACATAAAGTGACTACATCACTGTTTTAGTGACTTGGAAGACCTTGGTGTAGAGCCGGGGATCTCTGCTCCCACTGGCCTTCACCCTACCCTCCTCTTTACGTAGAGATTCCGAGGCCAGAAGGCAAATTTCCTAGCAGGTTTTACAGCGCCCCCTCGGGACAGAAAGATGCACCACGTAGGTGACTGTCGTCACCACGTTTAGTCAGTCAGTTACTGCACCAAACCCTCTTCCTAAACTTCCCTTAGAAGCCCTTCCCTTTCCCCACCCCGCCACAGCAAAGGCTCTACCTTCCTCTCACTTTAATGCACTGGGGACCAGTCCAGCAGCCAGTTCTCGACCTCTCCGTGAGGGGTCGAGGGGTCTCGTGAGCCGGAACTGGTCGCCCACCTCGCTAAACCTTCAGGGTCCCGCAGCCTCACCCGCTGCGGCCGCCGCCCTCGGTTCTGGACGCTGCGGACGGCTCTGCTGAAGAGCTGCCCTCTGTCCGTTCCGACCTCAGACCCTGGCCCGGCATCTCTCGCAGCTGAGGACCGCAAGCTGAGTGCGGGTTCCCCTGTTCCCCTGCCTGTCGCAGGCGTGCGTCAGACCCGGCGATTTGAGGGTGAGGAGGCGGACGCCGGATTCTAACCCGCTCCGATGCAGTCCGGACACTGCCCGATTAGCTTCGGGAGAGAGGGGCGGGCAGATCACCACCCGGAGGTAAACTGGGGGAGGGGGTGGGCGGGAGGTATTTAGTTGACTGTATGCCTGTCCATTAGCATCTTTTTTGTGGAAGGCGTGCTTCACGGGAAGGACATATACACACCCTCTAAAACAAGAGGTACCTTACACCTCAGTATTCCAAACGCACCCCGCATAGGGGTACTGAACGTTATCCGTTATCACCTAGGCAACTAGGTTTCGCCGACATCCAACCCGCGATTGCTACTAACTGCTTCTGCGCACGCGCACACGCCCTCGCCTCCCCACCCACCCCCCAGCGTTTTCACAGGCTGCAGGTCACACGGGATTGGGCCTGCGGGACGCTCCGTAGTCGACCGTAGGACTGAACGGAAGGCGCCGAGGAAATTTGCATTCCGATTGGTTCGCACTTCAGGTTTCCGGAATTCAGTGGGCGTCGCGCGAAGGCTGAAGGGAACTTGCGAGCCTTATCTTTGATGGTGGTTGCTTCGCGGCGCCGGGAGCCTGGGGAGCTGCTATGCCTCGCTACGCTCAGCTCGTCATGGGTCCGGCAGGCAGCGGGAAGGTGAGGTGGTGGCGGGAAAAGCAGAGAACGGTTAGAGTTGGTGGGACGCGGGGGGCTTCGGGTCCCGAGGGAGGAATCGGCAGTGTGTGTGTTGGGGACTGAGACTGGGCAGCTCGTTTCTGTCAGTTGAGCGTGCTTGTCCGTTTGTTGTTTTGAAAGGGTAGTAATGGTAGTTGTTAGTATTTGTGGCTTATTTCTGCTTCTGGTTGTGCGCTAAAAGCAACAGTTCTGTGAGACGAGTCCTAGAATTTCAGTTTTACAGCCAGGGAACATGAGTCACAGAAAGATTAAGTTCTTTACCCAAGATCTGGAATAGTTTTTTGTAAGGGTAACTGCAGCCAGGAATGAGGACTAGTAGGCAGGAAGAGAGAGGAGGAAGCATTTTATTTATTCTTATTTAGTTGTTGGTCTTGGTTGTTGCCCCGACCCCGGGTCTCGAACCCGGATCCTTGGATTGCATGTGGACCTATCCAGTGGCCTTATCCGCTCGGCCACCGGGGCGTGCAGTGACCGCTAGAACGTGAGTCTCGCTTACCCCAGACTCTGACCCTGCTCGCTCCCAAGAGATGAACGTACTGTCTGTTTAATCACGGTCAGAGCTTGAATCATGGATTTATGGTCTTTGAGTGGATTTTAGGTGACCCATTAATGAACTTTGAATTATATATGGAGAGAGTTGCCCCCTTTTAAATTCTTTCAGTTTGCATTGAAATTGTCATTTTGGAGGCTACTGTATCTTTAACACCTTTTTTTTTTTTTTTTTTTTTTTTTTTTTTTTTAAGAGAAGGAGGAAGAGGAGGAAGAAACACTTATTTGTTTTTATTTATGGGTGTGTGTGTGTGTGTCCTCCCCTCTTGAACCTGGGTCCTTGGGCTTTACATGGTCTGTTCCTCAGCTACATGCTTAATGCCAGAGCCACCAGGGTGTGCCTCATTAACATTTCTTGAATCTCCTTTACAGAGAGCAGACTTAGACCTAAAGCGTTTAAGAGGCAATTATCTTGCGTTTGAGCCAAAACAGTTGTGATGCTGTACTTAGTTTAATGGTTACTGTCACCTTATAAATAATTGGTTTCCTGTTTACAATAGAGATAAATTCTCTCATAAACAAATATTGAGTTAATATTAGGAACATTCAGCTGTGAAGAAAAGTGATCAAATAACACTGGGAAACACTAGAGTTTATGGGGTTGTTACTTGTTAAATCCCTAAATTAACACATTGTCTGAGGATTGACCTATTTTGGGTACAGGGAATATATATGTGACTAAGATATAGTTTTTGTATTAGATAAATATTTTTCTATGAATTTTTATGCTTACTATCAGAAATACACATTGAGTGTGTTCTTTGTACCAACCACTGTTGTGGTCCATGCGGATTGCGTTGTAAATAAAACACACAGAAATCTTTGCCCTTGTGGAGTTTAAATTCAAACATTAAGTCAGTCATTTAGAAATAATTGTCAAGCATTTATTATGTGCCAGGTACTGTTCTAGTCTCTGGGCTTATAAAACTGAATGTGAGGTTTGTCCTGGTGGCTTAGTGGATAAATCCATTGCTTCCTGATGGCATCGTCCACATACATCCCAAGAACCCCAGTTTGTGACCCAGGGCCAGGAGGAGCAACCAAGATAAACAACTGAATAAAATGTTTCTTCCTTCTCTCTTTTCCTGCCTGCACCTTTCCTTAAAATAAATAAATAAATATGACACATCCCTGTCTTTAAATAGAAGGTGGAAGAGACAGACAAGTATCCTAGAGCCTTTTTTTTTTTTTTTATAAGTAGCCCCTCTTATTGCTGGTTTTCAGAAACTGTCAGGAACCTAAGGCTCCCACACTGACCAGTAGAAAAGTACTTCCGATTGCTGCCCGGAGCCCTGCCCTAGCTGCTCCTACTTGTCAACTCCCAGGCCAGATCCCAGAGGCTAGTTGTGTCTCCAGGTTTGGAGCAGGGGACTGTCCTGTGGTTCTAACCCCCCTGGCAGTCCTCTGAAGACTTGGTGCACAATGGGACAGAAGCAGCATTAGAGGGCTTGGGGGGACAAGACCACAGGCTGAGCCAAGAGGTGTGACCTAGAACCAGGTCCTGCAGCCCTAAAGTGTGGGCCTCTGTGAGACCCAGATATTTTAACATAGTGTGGTAACTACATAAGGAATGAAAAAAAGTTCTCTAAAGCCAGAGGTTTCAGACTCACAGCTTTCCTTTAGGTTCTTTATTGACTTGATGTTTTGTTTTTGTTTTTTTTTTTAAACCTTGGAATGCTCGTGCCCTGGCTTGATAAGCATATCCCTGTCCCACAGCCTCAGTGTTCCTTCTTCAGACACATAGACTCTACCTTACCTGAAGCTGTGCTTAAACTGTACAAGTCCTTGTGGAGGTGCTATGTTAGGTGCTGTTAGTGTAATCAGAAATCACCCCTTTAAGTTCCCCTTGTTATATATTAGGTCAGTAAGGAGCTTAGTGATCATGGAGGCCATCCCAGTTAGAGATGAGGAAAGCACAGGGACAGAATGAAGAAGCAGCTTCCCTAAAGTTACCCATGAGTCCGAACCAGGTCTGAATCTGCATCCCAGTCAGGTGTCCTGACGCCAGCCAGTGCCTTTTCCCTGATTTCAGTCAGCTTCTTGGTTTTGACCTTAGTGAACCCTGCCTGGAGGATGTGGAGTCTTTCTGCGAGCGCAGGAGCGGCACTAACACTGCCTGTGGCTCTACCCCTCCTGCCTTCTGACATTACAGAGCACCTACTGTGCCACCATGGTCCAGCACTGTGAAGCTCTCAGTCGGTCTGTCCAAGTCGTGAACCTGGATCCTGCAGCAGAGCACTTCAGCTACTCTGTGATGGCTGGTGAGTCCTGAGCAAAGCTCTCCCCATCCTTCAAGAAAAATGAGGGGTTGCGGCGCCAGTGAGTGCTGACTGCTCAGCACAGAAACTGAAAAATTAATTATTTCAGTCTGTTCCTGCCGGTTTCCTGGTGAATAGCATGAGGCTGAATGTCATTTGGTGACAGTCCCTCTTAATGTGTGTGACAATTTCCTTTCTTGGTCTTTGAGGTAAAAAGTATACGAGTAACTTTTCCCTCACCATCTTTCCTTTCCATTTCTTTGTTTAGTCCTGCTGTGGTGAATCTGAAATCTGCTCGTCATGCTATGAGTGGACAAGCTAAATATTTTGTTTTAAAAAATTCTTTTAAACACCTACTTTTTGCCAGACATCAGGGTTCTAGCAGAAAAATACAGACACTGTTTCTACCTTCATGGACCTTTTAATAAGGAAGATAAGCAATAAACAAAATGATAAACATATTGCAGATTGTAATGTGGACTGTGGATAAGGACTGCAAATAGGCTGGGAAGGAGGAATGACTTTTTTCCTTTTGGTAGGATAGTCAGGGATGATGTATTTGAGAAAGGGGTAGACCTGACCCGAAGAGTATGTGCTTACTCAGCTGGGGAAAGGCCTTTCACAATGAAGGAACGTCACGGTCAGTAAATAGCCTAGAAAAGGATAAGGGTTTAGAAGGTTCCAGAAAAATGGAAGATGTCAGTGACTGGAGCATAGTGAGCAAAGGAAAGAAGTAGATAGAAGCTAGTAGGATGTGAGAAGATTAGAATTATCTTTTATTAGTCTCTTCAGACTACTAGAACAAAATGCAGATTGAGTGACTTAGAAACAACAGAAATGTTATCATTGTTCTGGAGGCTGGCAGTCAGAAGATCAGAGTGGCAGCATGGTCAGGTTTCTGGTGAAGGCTTTCTTCTGGTTGTAGACTGCTAACTTCTTGCTCTGTCCGCCCGTGTATTAAGAATGAAGGGATCTTTAGGAATTCTTTTATAAAAGCACTAATCCCATTCATGAGGGTAAAGCTCCTCATAAACCACCACTTAAAGGACACCTCCTTATACCATCACCTAGGGCGGTACAATTTCAACATGCAAATCAGGGTGGGGGGCTACAAACATTCAATCTATAGCAAGTGTCAACAATGGAGTGCCTTCGGATGGTTTTAAGCAGGGGAAAGGACTGACATTTGTGTATGGAAAGATAACTCTGGCCTGTGGGTGGGGGGAGAGAAACCCAAGATGGCAGACTAGGGAGATCTTGAATCCACCCCACTCACTGCAGACACAGCAAGGTTGCATGTAGATATAAACTATAGCCTTCGAAAAAGAGCTGAGGATTGGGGGACCAGCATCTCCACGAGAAAAAAGAATAGAAAACATTGGAAAGAACAGGAAAAGCCAAGGTCTGGTCTCACCAGTATCCTTGCCCAGGCTTTGCCACCTAAGGTCGGAAGGGACACCAGTGACACAGAGCCTCTTAACAGGGTCTGAGGGCTTTTCAACATCTGGTTCCGCAGCAATAGGACTGCATCCTAGAGGGGAATCCATGTATCCTGGTATGAACTCTAGATGGACTTTCCGTTGGAGAATGAATGGTAGGACTCTGGGGAGCAGAGAATGCAGGATGATGAACAGAGGGAGCAATACCTGAAGTCTGCACAGATTTAACTGAAGGATTTTCGTTTGTTGAATCAAGAACTTCAGCAAGAGGAATAGAAAGAAAAGATGACCTTCCAGTAAACAAAGATACTCTTTTTCTCTCTGTGGTGCTGGCACTGGTGGACACCATATTGGGGTTGAGATTGGGACTGGGGCACACCATATTGGCATAGGGTCAAAAGTCAGAATCTCTGCTCCTTTGCCATCATCGGGCCATGGGATAGTTTGTTGTGGCTGCCAGGACAGTAATTGCCTAGGATATCAGCTGGCAGCCAGAGCCTGCAACTCTGGCATGTGCAACTGAGTGCTGTCCTGCCAAGCTGTTTGTGGAGCTTCCAGCTTAGCGGTCTCAGAGAGTATGAGAGGTTTCAGCAGTTTGAGGAACAGATGCCCCACCCCTGCCTGGAGCCACTGCTTAAACCCTGGTTGCCTGCAACCTAAAGCCCCCAGGTGTTGGGAGCTGGTGCTGCTCCAGGCTATACTCAGCAACCTAAAATCCTAACACAAGAGACTATTACATCAAAATAGGGACAGAAAGTCTTAGCTTAATCTATAGAAATAAACCCAAGGGATGATGGATGACCTGTGAAGTAGATCTGCCACCTTTGATTGCAGCTCACATCCCAGGAACCAGGTTTCATGTTTGGGAGTTGGGCAGGGAGAGAACAACCACTATGTTCAACTAAAATAGAAATAAAATGAAAATGCTTCTTCCTCTTCCCTTCTGCCTACTTGCCTATTTGCCTTCATTCCTGCATACACCTTTCCTTTAAAAAAATAGAAAAGAAAAGAAAAGAAACACAAGGTACCAAAATAGATTAGATAGGTAATTAGGTAGATAAAGAGAGAGAAATTTGCCCCAAATGATGAGTCAACACAAAACCCCATAGAAAAATCATAATGTGAAAGATTTAACTACAGAACACAATAGAGAGGGACTGAACAATAGACTGGAAGAGACTTCTAATCAATTCAGTGAGCTAGAATATAGGGCAGTGGAAAGCACCCAAGCAGACCAGTGAAAAGAAACAAAGATAGCATTAGAAACTTACCGTATCAAGAGGAACAATATTTTCATCATTGGGCTTTCCAGAAGAAGAGAGAAAGGGACAGAAACTTTTAACAGAAGAAATAATGTCTGAAATTTCCCCTAATCTAGGGAAGGAAACAGATATCAGATTCAAGAAGATCAGAGTTCCAAGCAAACAAACCCAAAGAGACACATACCAAGACACACTGTAACTAAAGTGGCAAAAATTCAAGATAAAAAGAGAATATTAAAATCTGCTAGAGAGAAATGATTCACATGTAAGGAACTCCCATAAAATTGTCTGCACATTTCTCAATGGAAACTGCAGACCATAAGGGAATGGCACGATATATTCAAAACGCTGAAAGAAAAGGACTTCCATCCAAGAATACTTTATCCTACTAAGTTATTGCTTAGAATTAAAGGAACAATAAAGAACTTTCCAGAAAAACAAAAGTTAAAGGAATTCATCATGACTAAACTAATTTTGCAAGAAATACTAAAGGGATTTCTTTAAAATGAATAAAACCCCCCTTAGAAGCAGCAAGACACCAAAAATATGAAATGAGAGTGGGGATGGATAAAAATGTGGACTGATTATATGAAGTCGAATTAACCTGCTTCTATTTAAAATAGATTATAAGCAAATTATCAATGAGATATCATCCCACATCTATGAGAATGGCTATTATTCATAAGACTAGAAGCAAAAAGTTGTCCCAGGCTGCAGAAAAAGAAATCTTATGCTCTGTTGGCGCAACTGTTATCAAAGGTAATATGGAGATTACTCAAAATATTGAAAATAGAAATTTCATACAATTCTGTTATCCTACTTCTGAGTATTTACCTGAAAAACACCATAACACTAATTTGAAGAGAAAGATGCACCTTTATGTTTATTACAGCATTGTTTATAATAGCTGAACTGGAAGTAATTTCATTGCACATTGACCAATGAGTAGATAAAGATATGATATATATACACAATGGAATGCTGTACAGCTTCTTCTTTTTTTTTTTTTTTTACGATGTAGTGCTTTGGTGACTCAGGCACTAAGCCAAGGCTAGGATGTAGACCATGTAAAGCCCATGTTAGGGATCGAGGGAACAACCAGAAATCATGTTATAGTGCAGTGTTCCTTCAATACTTTCTTTTAATTAAGAAAAAAAAATGATAGTGGCTCCTGAATGAAAAGTGGACTCTCGAGGGTCAAGAGGTATGCTGTTTATAATGATGTACTCCTCAAATGTATGTAAGGGGGGATCTCAGAGCAGGTTGAAGAGAAAGGATATTAAATAGTCATTTTCCCAAGAAAAAACAGTGCCTTGTTTTGGGATCATTTGGTTGAGGGGATATAAAGAAGCAGACAATTCAATATATATTTTGCAAGTAGAATTAGCATCGTTTTGTGATATTTACACCAGAAGGGTATAGGAGAGGGAGTAGACAAGGGTGACATTGAGGTTTCTGACTTGAACTATTGAGTGCATATCATTTACTGAGGAGTAAGACCAGTGGGTTGGGACTGTTCTCTTTGCATTGAGTTTGAGATGTCTGATGATGTTTAAGGTACAATATCAAGGAGGCAATTGAATATAATAGTCTGGGATTCAGGGGTGAGATCTGACCTAGAGATAACAATTTGAGGACCAGCAGCATAGAGATCATAAAGCTACAGAAGTGGATGTGATCATATTGGGAAGGGATATGTTAGAGAAAGGCACCCAAGATCAAGCCTCAAACGTTGTCTAAACTTCAAAAGTCTAGTTAAGGAGTTAAAGTTAATAATGTAGAAGTTGGAAAAAGATAGCATCCCAAAAAGCCCCAAGGAGAGAATGTTTCAAGAGTGAGCTTGTGTTTGGTTAAGTCAGATACAGGTGAGTGATTGTGTGAGGTGAAGACAAAGAAATGGCTATTAGATTTAGGGACATGGAGATGTTGGTGACTGAGACTAGGGCTATCAGTGGAGTGGTCAGGATGGAAGCCCAATTAGAGTAGTTGAAGAGTGAACTGGAGGTGATGCTGAGAAGAGACAGCCTGCTCTGAAAGAAGCAAAGCAGCAGAATGCTAACTGGAGGGCATGTGAGGGCCAGTGGAGGTTTTATTTTGAGGTTGGAGATGGTAATTGCCATTATGGGAAGAGAATGATCAGAGAGATTGAAAGAAAGAAACTCAAGATGCTCAAGAGTGGGAGTAACTGCAGAAGTAACTGACTGCAAGAATGAAAAAGGAAAGGGAAACAGAAAATGTTTTGCCTTTGCCTGGAGAGGGTTGCTTCTTCTGTTGTAACCAAGGTACATGGACTGTTGGCGGTGGGAATATGAGAAACTCTCTGTTGTTGGCTTCTGATTCCTATAAATGACACGCTGATGTGTGCTTTGCAGCTGAGAATGGGTGGATTATATGTAGATGCTTATTTGTTGGTTATGATGATGTACACCTTAAACCCATATAAGGGGGATATCAAAGCACATTGAAGAGAGGTAAGGTATGAAATAGTCATCTTCCTGAAAAAAAAGCATTGCGTTGCTTTGGGATGTTTGGTTGTGACCAACAGAAAGCACTCACGCTTAAAAGGAGGGTTTATTAAAAGAAATCAAGGGACCTTTCACAAAACCCAAAAGCAAGGCTTTGTGAGAGGCTACAACCCAAACATGAAAACTAACACAAGAACCCAGGTCAGCTTTCTGTTTCTTTTTTTCTTTCATGGACCAGCTTTCTCTGCTTCAGCAAGCACATGCACTAATGAGGTCCTTCCAACCCCAGGCTCACATTACTTTGTGATCCATCATCGATTTGGTTTTTAGAAGACTAATTTTTAATGTCTTGACATGGTCAGAAGTTTATCTCTAGGAAATGTATAGGAAGAGGTTTTCTGTGTAAATGTAAGCAAGGCACAGCTCTCTGTTAATATTTGTGTTTGAGCCCCCAAATTAAAATTTATCTAGAAAGTTATAAATTCTGATTTCCGAAAATTAGTAATAGTGGGCATGCCCTGTTGGAGTAACAGTTAGGTTATCCACCACACTTTTCATTTTAGCAGTATACCCAGGAGATTGTATTATATCAGTATTTACCAAGCTTCTCCTTATTATGGCTTCACAGGATTCCATTTTTCTGGCTGTATATTAATTAGTTCCTATGAACAATGCTACAGTGAATAACTGTACAGAAATACTTTTGTTCATGTGAAATTACTTTTCTATAATTTTCAATAATTGTTTTTTATATAATAAATTAAAATATATAATTGTTAATTATTACCAGTTATGATAAGAATTTCGAATGAATGCTTTTACATTCTGGGCCTTGTCTGTCCTTTTCAGACATCCGGGAGCTGATCGAGGTGGATGATGTAATGGAGGATGATTCTCTGCGGTTTGGTCCCAATGGAGGATTGGTATTTTGCATGGAGTACTTTGCCAATAATTTTGACTGGCTTGAGAACTGTCTTGGCCACGTAGAAGACGACTACATCCTTTTTGACTGTCCAGGTAAGTCATCAGTTTGAACATGTTTTCCTTGAATTCCTGCTGGTTCTCAGTGGGAGAGAGTAGAGTCGGCATTCCTAACTCTAAACTGTGCTGCAATAAGATACAAAGCTCTTATCCGTTGGCTTGAACTCACTCTCTGAGTTTATTCTGTACTTACGCTATATGCTGGGAACAGCATGGAGAGTCGAGCACACAGCGGAGAGGTAAGGAGAGGCTTTGATGATGTGGCCTTTAGGCTGGGCTACAGAGCAGAGGTGAGGAAGACCACAAATAGACAGGACCCAGTAAGCGGAAGGCCTTGAAGCAGGAAGGAACGTGGTGGTTAGAGGCACCAAAAAGGCCTGTTTGGCTGGAGCACAGTAACCAAAGTGAAATGTGAGATGAGGGACACATAATCTCTGAATACTTTTTTATGCCAGATTGTGAAGTTTAGACTTCAGCCTAACCTAGCTTTGCTCATTTGTGGCTTCCACCTTTTTCCCCATGCGTTTTCATTGAACATGCATCTATCCACAGAAAAGTGCATACATCGTAAGTGGACAGATTGAGGAATAATCCCAAACTGCACATACCTTTGTAGCACTTCCTTTTGATCAACAAATACTATAAGTGTAAGAACCTCATTTTCTTTGTTTTGTTTTGTTTTTTTCTTTTAAGGAAAGGTACAGTCAGGAATGAAGGTAAGTAGTCAGGCAGGTAGGAAGAGCGAGGAGAAGGAAGAAGCTTTTTTATTTTATTTCCATTTAGCTGTTTATACTCGTGGTTTCCCTGTGGACCCAGGACTGGAACCTGGGTTATATGACTTGTGTTCTTCAGAGGTGATTGCCTTAACTGCTACCCTACCAGTGTGTGCCAAGAACCTCATTTTCTACCTGTGGTTCAGTGATTGCTTCAAGAGGCTATATAACACCTTAAAAATGGAATCTAAAACTATCAAAAGTTGATTTCCATATTTATTTTATTTTAATTGTCTTATGGAAAAAGTTTTTCCTATAATTTGATGATTTAACATATTTCCTGTTTATAATAGGCTTGTGATGTTCTTCATGTAGGGCAGATTGAATTGTACACTCACCTACCCGTGATGAAACAGCTGGTCCAACAGCTGGAACAGTGGGAGTTCCGAGTCTGTGGAGTTTTTCTTGTTGATTCTCAGTTCATGGTGGAGTCATTCAAGGTTTGAGGATAAATCTGTTCTCAATTTTTCAGTCATGAGTACTGGTAGATGACAGCCTCCTTTAATTGTGGCGTGATTCTGGACATTTCATAAATTTACTCTAGAATTTTTTTGGTATCCCTTATTATTATGTTATGAAACTCAAAAAATAGTAAATTAATATTTAACTCAAAAATGGTAAATTTATATAGATTTTGGGGAACTACAGATCAAGAAAAGCGAAGCAGATACATATTATGTCTTTTTAAAAATTTGAACCTTATGCCAGGTTTATTAACTAAGTAAACTCACTACCTAATAACTCTTAAGAAATATTCAATGGGAAAGGAAGTTAAAGATACTGTCTAAATTAAGGTTTATAATCACCGTAGATTAAATCTACATCTTCCATCCTCATTATCCTCACCTTTGGGAACCAAGGGTCAACCATCTTACTAGCAGACATTTTTTTTTAATACTAGCATTTCTTTTTCTTAGGCCAGTTTTGTTCCACTGAGGAGCAGAAACCTTTTATATAAAAATCAGAACTTTGTTAGCAACAGTTGATTCATCTTCTTTTTTCTGTTTCTTCCTTCAGTTTATTTCTGGCATCTTGGCAGCACTGAGTGCTATGATATCTCTAGAAATTCCGCAAGTTAACATCATGACGAAAATGGATCTACTGAGTAAGAAAGCTAAAAAGGAAATTGAGAAGTGAGTTCACTTCTTACAGATCTTAGTTGTATGGATGAACCTCTAAATTATATTTAGATGTGAGGTTCTTTCAATCTGTAATCTAGTTTTGGTTTATTTTTTCATTCATCATTCTTTCTCATTTTTAAAGATTCCTCGATCCAGACATGTATTCTTTACTGGATGATTCTGTAAGTGATTTAAGAAGCAAAAAATTCAAAAAATTGACTAACTCCATATGTGGACTGGTAAGCATTTTAAGGTGTTTTATTTGTTTTTTAATGATCTATTTAGTTGTTTACTAACATCCAGTTAGTGTCCACTGTTATCAAAAACACAGTCATTGAAAACAGTCCAACCCTATTTCCTTGCAAAGGGGAGGGGTGTGGTGGGAGGCTGTGAGCTGGCCAGTCATTAGTTTAGTTTAGACATAGTTTTGGTGCTAAGTGATAGATCAACTGACCTCTGTTATTTATAAGCCATTTGGGGAGTTCAGAACTGTCTGTGCCCTTTGGAAATTTCTAGGGTTGTCGAGTTCAGATAACTACCAATGAAATAGCAAATATCTAGTTAAATAATAACTTAATGAGCTTTCTAGTAAGTCAGAAGTCAGAAAAATCAAAGATGATTTGCCATCATTCTGTCTCTGTCTACCCCTTTATCTTCCTTCTTCCCTTAAAAATTGCTGCAAGTATAAATGGTTATAAACTCAAACATAAGTTTAAATTAAGTGTTTTATATAACTTCAGAATGAACCTTTCTGAAATCTCCAATTTGTAGATTGATGACTACAGCATGGTTCGATTTTTGCCTTATGATCAGTCAGATGAAGAAAGCATGAACATTGTGTTGCAGCATATTGATTGTGCCATTCAGTATGGAGAAGACTTGGAATTCAAAGAACCAAAGGTAATCTTTGATTATTGGCTTTTGATAAAAAATATTTGCCAGTACTCACTGGCCTCCAGCATAACCCCAGCAATTCCTTAAATTAAGTTTTGTCATAGCAGCAACAATAACCTGGACTTTTCTGGATAATCTCTGAAATTGACACATTGTTCAACAACTAGTATCAAGTTTGTTCTAACTTCTATTTAGGCAATGTTACCAAGTTTCTTTGTCCTCTGAGCTTGGGAGACTGTGCAAAAAGGAGGTGAAATCCGAGTGAACTTGGGCTGGCCTCACGTCCGTCAGTGGAAAGACCTATAAGCGTGATCAGTAGGGCACAATCAACATATTAGCTGAGAATCAGTCTGGGTGTAAACTGATGTAAGAAATGTTTCTAGAAGCATACCCTGGTGGATCAGCAGTTAGATCAGTCGCCTTGGAAGGAGCAAGCCACATACCCCTGGGTTTGAGTCCCAGGCCCAGGTGGAAACAACCAGTGTGATTAACTAAATAAAAATAAAATAAGGATGCATCCTCCTCTTTTTGCCTGCCTGCCTGCCTGCCTGCCTGCCTGCCTGCTGGCCTTCATTCCTGCCTGCACCTTTCCTCTTAAAAAAAAAGCAAAAACAAAGAAATACTTCTAGTGAGATATAAGCACTCACATATCTGGAAACACTCTATAACACCTTTTATTATTATTAATAATTACCTGTGAGCGGCACTTGAAACTGCTTCTGCATCTCTTCATTATAGAGCATTACCTGAAAAATAAACACATACTTGGTATGAGGAGAAATGACTGTATTTTCTATTTTGTGTTTCTTTTATCTTAGGAACATGAAGATGAGTCATCTACATTTGATGAATATTTTCAAGAACACCAGAATGAGTGAAGAGCATCTTAAAAAGTAACTGTATATGTGAAGAGCTGTGACTAAATTGGCAGAACATTTGTCTCTTCAAAGGATGCTACGCTAGAGAGCTACTTATTTTCATGAAGAAAATAATTCTGTCTCTGTCATCAGCATGCTTGAATCAAGTGTTGAGTTAGTTTGAAACTGCTGCTGCTTAAAGTAGAATCATTTTAGTATGTTTTAACAGCATCAATTTTGATTTTAAAAGTAAAAAATTGAGCCCTCTCCCCCCTTCTATTGCTCAGGTGACTAAGGCACAGGTTATGAAAGTCGTGGACCTAGACTCTAATACCAGGGGCCAAAAAAAGGTCAATATTGAAATGAAGGCACATAGTTTTATATATATAATATAAATTGACATCTGTGGTCAGTTGAGACCCATCTAACTTTATTTTTACTGTTAAATTTTTGACTTTCTGAAGGTTTTTTTATAAGGGACAAGAATTATTGTAACGAAACATATGTCTTCAAAGGAAAAAAAATCTGAAAGGATATAGATGAGACCGTTGCTTTTCTGTATTTTCCAGTTTTCCTACATTGAAAATATGTTATTTGTATAACATTAAAAATACCATTGTTTTATTGCACTAACTATGATTTTACACATTAAATTTATATGTTTAGGTTCCCCATATGTGTAGTTTCCCTATTCCTTAGATACACTTCAATACAGCCAACGTACCCTGCCCTCCGCCAAATCACCAAGTGTTCTTCACCATTGTCCAGTGGGCTCTGCTACCATTTCTTCCCCACCCCAGTCCCATTCCCTATGGGTAACCATTTCTGATTGATGCAAGTCTCCAAGGGTTGGTTGTGTTTCATCTGTTCCTTTGTTTTGTCTGTTCACATTCCACCTATGAGTGAGATCTTCTGGTATCTGTCTGTCTTCTTTTGACTTAATTCACTTAGGAAAATCCTCTCTAGATCCACCCATTTTGATTCAAATGACAGGATTTCATCGCTTCTAAGGAATGTATAGTATTCCATTGTGTATAGATACCACATCTTTACTCATTTATCTGACACTGGGCACTTAAGTCGTTTTTCAGTTCTTAGTTATTGTGAATAAGACTGCAATAAACATGGGGGTGCATAAATCTCAGTGAATTAGTGTTTTTGTATCTTTTGAGTAAACACCCAGAATTGACCCCTTAATCATTATATAATGTTTATACCTATCTTTTGTTATGCTTTTCTATTTGTAATTCTATTTTATCTGATGTAAGTATGGCCATTCATTGTCATTTGACTGTAGGATTGCCTTGCAACCATTGACTTTGAGTCTTTTAATCTTTTGAAAGAAGATGAGTTTCCTGAATGCAGCAGAAGGTTGGGTTATTCTTTTTAATCCTTTCAGCCACTCTGTGTGATTTGATTGATGAGTTCTGTCCATTAATGTTTGGGTAATTACTGAATGAAACTGTTTATTGTCATTTTGCAATTTGTCTTCTGCATGTTGTTCCAGTGATTTGGTTCACTCTCTTGGGTGGGTTGGGTATAGTTATGTTTTGACTGGTTTCCCTTTTAGTTTTCTTCTTTGCTTTTTTCTGTGGAGATGTATTTTGCGGTTACCCTGAAGTTAATATTATGTTTGGGTATAGTTATATTTATTTCCTATTTTTATTTGGAAGCAGATTAGTCTTATACTCATTCTAACCATCCACATTTTTGTTCTCTTCTCCCCATGTTTTATATTTGCTGTCTTACTGTTTTTAAGTGCAGTTTCTTTATGCTTTATATAGCATCCTTTAGTATTTTCTGTAGAGAAAGTTTTGTGGTGATGAATTCCTTTAACTTTTGCTTATTGGGAAAGCTTTTTTAAATCATTCCTTAATTCTGAATGATAATCTCACAGGATATAGTATCTTAGTATGAAAATCCTTTTCTTTCAGCACTTTGAATAGATAACGCCATTCCCTTCTGGCCTGTAGAGTTTCAGTTGAAAAATCTGTTGAGAATCTTACTCCTTTGTAAAAAACTCATTTTTTTTCGGCTGCTTTTAAGATTCTTTACCTAGTATTTTCTACATTTTGAAGGCAGTGTCTAGGTATAGGTCTATTTGGCTTTCTTTTATTAGGAAGTCTGAGCAGCCTGAGTCTGGAAGCTTGCTTCATTCCTCAGGTTAGAGAAATTCTCAGCTATTATTTCTTCATACACAGTTTCTGCCCCCTTTTCTCTCTCTCTCCTTCTAGGACCCCTTGTTGCAAATGTTGTTGCTTTTGATGTTATCTGATAGGTCTCATATGCTGTCTCCATTTTTTTTCATTCTTTTTACTCTTTGCTGGTTTGCTTGAGTGCATCCTCTGCCCTATCTTCTAGCTCACTGATTCTATTGGAGGCTTCATCCATCCTATTCTTGAGTCCCTCTAGTGAATTCTTTAGTTCAGCTGTTGTATTCTTCATTTCTTTCATACCTTGCTTCATTCATTCCGTTTCTTTTTTGTTGTTCTCTCTTTGTTCCTCTATTTTCTTGATTTTCATGAAATTGTTTGTTGCTGTTGCCCTAAATATATTCTCAGGTAGTTTGTATATATCTATTGTAGTCAAACTTTTCTCTGAGATTTTAATTGGATCCATTATTTTTTGTATATTTCTGTGTGTTTTTGCTCTGTTTGGCATTGTTTATGTTTCTGGGGACTAGGTTTTCTTGTGTGATGGCCTTGTGTTAGGGTATCAACTTGCATCAAGTAAGCCTGGATCTTGGCTTGAACTCTAGTATTTCTTGAGTTTTGTGACATCACCACTGTTTGGATTTGTTGAAGTTCTTATGGACCCTCTGTTGCGACCCAAGAGTTCAGCCTGTGGGGTTGAATTTTGTGTGTGGGATGTCCAGCCTTCCCCCAGTGTCCTAACTTGGAATGGTAACGACCACTTTGTTTTCATCCCACTATCAGCAATCAGACTGCAGTTTTGCCTCCATGCATAGGGTGGTGCTAGAGGGTAGTGTTGATGGTTTCTCCCTCTGAGACTCTTCTTCCTTTAAGCCAGGGGAAAAGTCTTGCAGCTCCAGGGCAATGTGGTGGGAGGGGGTGAGGGTGGGGGAGTCCTCTAGCTGCCTTCTGGTTATGGTGGCTTCCGATGTAATTTTCTCACCGAGTCTCCCTTTCAAATCGCCAGGGACTGTGTCCTTCCAGCCTGCACCAAGACCCTCTCTCCCGGCTCCTCGTCCTAATCTTGCTGGCCAGGCTCTCTGCTGCTTTCATGATTCCTGAGAGACCTGGTTCTCACCATAGTTCCACCCCCTTGGTTGCACCCAAATCTGTGATGTAGTTCTGAACCATGATGTTTTTGCCTATCCTTTGTGGTCTCTATTGCTGCTGTGTCTCTGTAGCCTCTGCCTGCTTTTCCTCAGTGTTCGTTTCTGGAAAATAGGTGAATTCCAGTTTCTCTGTGGAGAGGACATGAATCTTGCTCCTACCAGGTCTCCATGTTGACTGGACATCCCCCATTATGTTTAAGTAATGTTTTAAGCTAAATGTGTCTCCTATAGACACATAAATATAAGAAATAGAGGGCACTAACCTTTCATTATACTCACTTTCTAGTCAGAATTTATAATCGGTAGGGTAAATTTTTTTAATGAGGTGGGGCATCCTAGTGGCTGAGACACTAAGCCGTCAGCTGGAGTGTGTGGACCATGTAAAGCCCAACAACCTGGGTTTGTGACCCAGAGCTGGTAGAAAGAAACAAATGAACAAATAAATAACAATAAAAATGCTGCTTCCTCCCTTCTCTTCTTGCCTGCCTAATGGGATGTACATGGACTGTGCTCCTCGGAAGGTGGTTGCCTTAATCACAATTCCCTCAGAGCA
The DNA here is from genome assembly GCA_004363575.1 of Solenodon paradoxus. Taxonomy (NCBI): domain Eukaryota; kingdom Metazoa; phylum Chordata; class Mammalia; order Eulipotyphla; family Solenodontidae; genus Solenodon; species Solenodon paradoxus. The sequence goes on from RJWH01002134.1 coordinate 80,417, forward strand.
TGCCTGTATATATATATTTTATATTTTTTGAGTGAGTATATATCAGATGTAGCAAGTGTTTTGTTTTTAACAGTGTAGGCAGCAGTGAAGGGGAACAGATAGGCAAGAAAATAGAGGAAGAATAATTTTATTTAGTTTTTTTGTTTGTTTTAAGGAAAGGTGCAGGCAGAAATGAAAGTGAGTTAGGCAGGCAGGTAGGTAGAGAGAAAGGAAGAAGCATTTAGTTGTTACAATTGGTTGTTCCACCCTGGACACAAGCATTTAAAAATTTATATTTTCCTAGAAAATTAACAAATGCACACTAAAATCACATATATTGAATTGTTTCTTTTTCTTTTTCTTTTCCTTTTTTTTTGAGAGAGAGGAGGAAGAAGCATCTTTATTTTCATTTCATTGTTCACACTGGTTGCTTCCCCCAGGCCTGGGACTTGAACCCAGGGATACGTGACTTGCTCCTTTGGATGCAGAGGTGATTGTCCTAACTGCTGTTCCACCAGGCATGCCTGTTTTCCATCTTTCTAAGTTCATTTTGATTGGGTGTGAAATTGGCCCTAGGGAAAGTCAACTGGTATTTCTCTAGCACTCACTGTAGACCAGACCCTGCTAAAAAAACAAAAAAAACAGAAACACATATTAAGTGCTTCTAGGCATTGTGCCAAGAAACATTTTACATAATCTCTCATTTAATCCTCATAACAGGCCCAGTCTCCATTGGTCATTTGGTGGTAGATCTTCCAACTGATAATAACAAATTAAACTCTTGTAGAAAACCTACAACTCAGGTTAAATTTTTAATCATTCTTGGACCTAGATAGAAGTACATCTGCACTTTGATCATTTTAATTAAAGAAACAAAATGTGAAGAGCTACGGTGATCAGTGGTATCTTGTGCCTGGAGCCCACTCTTCAGCGCAGGAGAACAGTATTCCATGGTCCGTTGTAAGCTATTCTTCCACATCCATCAGAGGAGAACATCATGACTGAGCAACAAGGGATGTGCTGGGCTACTTGGGGACTTTCCTGGTAACCATAATATAGAAAGGGTGAAACATCCAGATTCAGTTTTGTTAATTCTTACTTTTGCCGATTGTCACATGGGAAGGGAAGAAAGAAAAGGCAGGTTACCACTCTTAATGCTCCTTGAGGTATGCCTGCCTGGGCTAGCTTCTAGAAAGTCTGGTGTGTGTCTGTAGAGAAGTAAAGGGTCAATTTACATGTATTTCTCCTCTGGGCTCTGAGGTTTCAAGATGAATCTGATGGTTCAGTCCTCAAAGATTTCAATAATCTGGCATGCTGAACCCTTGTGACTAACCATAAACAAAGAAATCTCTGATGAGGACTGGGAAGAAAAGAAAATATGCAATGGAGAGTGACTACCTTGGACTCCTCAGAGAAAACACCTACATTGGACAGAGTATTCCAGTCTGAGGGACTGACAAAAGAAATGGCCTGAGGCAGCAATGAACTTGGCTTTTAACCTGAGGTGCTGTCTAGTAGTAGATTAAAAACTTGAGATTTTGGCTCTCCTGGTGGCTCAGCAGTTAAGTTTGTGGCTCCCCTCAGCTTACTCCATGTACAGCCCATCCTGAGGACCCGAGGCGGGGAGGAAGAAGGAAGATAAACAACTAAATAAATGCTTCCTCTTCTCTTCCTGCCTGCCTACTCACCCTCATTCCCGCCTACTTCCTCCTTCAAAAACCAAAACCAAAATTTATAGTATGTTCCATGCATGTAAATTTCAAGCACTTTACATATTCACTCCAGCCTCACAAATCTATGAGGGAAGTACTCCATTTTCAGGCGTGAAACTGAGGCACAGGTTAATTCACTTGTCCAAGTTTATACAGCCAGTAACTGTTGGAGCTTAGTTTCAAACCTGCAGTCCACTTTTCTCAACCATCACACAAAGAATTATAGTGCAGAGCGATGCACAAATCCCTTCTTCCCTGTTTTTTTTCACCATTTTTAAAGCCAGTGGGTTGAGTTCGTTTATTCACGCAACTATTATTTATTCATGCTTTCTGTATACCATCATTGTTATAAGCACAGAAATAAAGCAATGAGCAAAACGGGCAAAATTCTGACAATGCGGGAGGCGAGGTGGGTGTCAAAAAGTATATTAATAATCATAAAAACTAAGGGAAAAAAGAGGATATAGGGGGTGGAGGAGTTGAATTCTGTTGTGATCCAGGGAAGGCTTCCTTGAAAGCGGATCTTTGAGGAAACAACAGGTGGTAATAAAGCACGAAGGCTCAAGCCTGAAGATGCATTTCCCTTTCACACACGCCTCACGTATGCGCGACAATTAAAGCGCCCCTGTGTGGTACTCGGGCGCCCCCTGGCGCCCCTGCGGAACTTCCCAGTTGCAATCGATCTACAGGACAGCAAGACCGGAAGCTCTCGCCCTCCCCTTCCGACCCACTTCCGCTACTCCGACCGGGCCGCCACACCGGAAGCACTGCGCTCGAACCCGGTCCTTCCCTGGGTGGAAACTTGCAGCTGTCGAGATGCCGGTAAGGGAACCGAGCCGGGATGTGTAGAGTCCGCTGGATAGGGGAGAGATGCGATAAATCGTGCGTGAGCTGAGATGAGGAGGCCGAGAGGAAGCGGGTGCCTGGAAGCGGAGAGGGCCGGTGCCTGTAGGGTTGGGCGGCTTGGGGTTGTCGGCCCCGGCTGCCTGGAGGCGCGGTGCTGTGGTCCAGAGACCCTGTATGCGGGGGAGGCGTCCCCCGCCTTTCCCTCTCCTTTCTCTCCGGTACCGATCCGGGATCTCACCCCTCTGCACCCCCACACTGTCAGTGTATCCAAAGAGCCCCGAAGTCACTTCAGCCCCGAAGGCAAGGGCAGCTTTTCATATTTTTTATTTTTCAAGTTCAGTGTCCCACTTCTTTTTTCCTGCTGACCCACTTCCTCCTCGCGGCATTACGCCAGCCCCTCCCGCTGTTTGTCATCTGTCAGATCCCACTTCCTGTCTTGTGGCCTGAGCGGCCACCCTTGAGCCTCTGGGTTTAGGACCCAGAGCAGACCCCGGGTCTGCGCCTGGTTTCCAAATATTTCTATTTTCCTGTGCATCGAATAGAAATAAAATTGATACTGGTCTGCTTGTCCTCTCGACAGCCCGTCTGTGGGGTAGATTTCTCGCCATCATAAGCTCCATTTTGCATTATTAGGAAAAAGGTTTTTAAAAATGTGATTATTCAAACAACAAACATTACTGGGCACCTATTCTCTGCCAAACACCGTTATAACAGTGAATAAGGCAAACGGATCCCTACTCTTTAGAAGTTTACATTCTAGTCGGGGAGACAAACCGGTAAATGTAAACAAGGAGATAATTTCAGATAGTGATAAATGGTAGGAAAGAGATGACAAAACTATCGGTGAAGGCGAGGGATATGGAGGCTACTTCAGATGAACTGGAGCAGCCATTCTTATATTTAGAAATCCTATAGCTACCATCTGATTTCTGATGTATAGCAAGCATGCCCTGAACTACAATCTTCATGTAAATTTATACCACCAAATCCTCACAGTGACTCTGTGAAATAGATGCTATTCTCATTTCGCAGAGGAGAAAACTGAGGCTCAAGAGAAGTTAAGTAGTTTGCCCAAGGTTGCCTGCTAGTGGTAAAACCAGATTTTAAGATAGAACCCCAAAACCTTGTATAGAGCACCCTGCACTTCTGTTTTTATTTAAAATCTGCCTTTTCTAGTAGCCTGAAAGTTCCTTAAGGATGGGGACTAGTCCGATCACGTATATCACTTTATCACCTTGCGTTGCAGATAAAAAGTCTTTTGTAATTGTTCAGTGAATAAATGCATTGAAGAACTGGGGCCCATGTTGTTTATAAAAACCCAAACAGCTTGTAAAAAGCAGATGTAGGAATCAGCATAGAAATTGCTGTCATTAAATGTGATTCCCTTCTCCCCTTTAACTCACACCAGCCTGCTGAAAGCATTATATAGATATGCATTTTACAAACTTGGAAACATTAAGAGAAGACAAGTGACATCTTGATCAAAGACATAAAGCCAGGAAGTGGCAGAGCTGAAAAGTCTATGCTTGGGTTCTGACTTAACAACAGCTTGGGCCGGGGGCTAAATCCTGCTTCATATAGTGTTCACCTGTTTCTGTAGTGTAAATATTCCCCCCAGTTACCAATGTGATGTCACTGAACTGGAAGAGATGCACAATAGCAAACCATTATTTATTGTTTCCACCATAAAGACACAAAAGACAGAATCTTAAAGACAACAGTAAAATAGTTTTTAAAAATAGAAGTATTGAATTTTGAATATTGCCTTTGTGTTTAATATAACTTAGTTCATACAAATTACATCATATGATTAATAACAGTTAAGTTGAGCAACTAGCTTACTTCAAAATTTCTCAGATTTCCTTAAAACTTAACCATTGATTTTCATGAGCCAGTAAGAAGCAGCTTTAGCACATGGCTGCCCCCATCCCCTCTACCTCGTCCCCTTGTTAATCTTGGTTGGGTTAGTCCTTTTTCCCTCAGACATATGCTGGTCTGCCCTGTTGACATTTGTTCTCTTTCTACTTGTCTTCTTACACGACTTGACTTGCCACCACAGGCTTACCACTCTTCTCTCATGGACCCTGACACCAAACTGATTGGAAACATGGCACTATTGCCTATCAGAAGTCAGTTCAAAGGACCCGCTCCTAGAGAAAGTAAGTGGAAATCCTTTTCCATTGTTTTCAGAACCTAGCAGTCCTCTGACGTTATCAAATCAGGGAAACTTTTAGCTCAGTCCTCTGCCTCAGTTTACTCTATATTTTCTATTTGCTTGGTGGGTATTACATTTTAGACTTTCAGGGTCATGGGTATTTGTTGCCTCTAATAAGAAACTGTATTGTTGCTCCTAATTTCTCCATGATATTTTGAGAAGGAAAAAAAATGTGCTTTAATCCTCAACATTATTCCTGCCATCACTGTCAGTTCTTTCAAACTAATCAACTACTGCTACTTCTATAGGATTCCTTTCTGGCATTAGGCTGGAAAAATGGAAAAAGTAAAAAAAAAGAAAAAACAAAAACAACTTCTCCATCTAAATCTATTTTATCCATTCTTTAGGATCTTCATTTTTAGTAATATCTCAATCTTAAGTCTTATGTGTGGTGTATAACATTATTCCTTTCTTTTTTCCTTTTCTGAATTTTATATTTTTGCTTTACTTCTTGGTATTCACTTTAAAAAATAAGTTTTAGTCTTCAGAAAGTCCCACTCTTCAAACACCATCTGAGATTCTTCTAACACATTCTGAGATGTTCTGCCAACAGTATAATTGTATTATTATATTACATAGACATGGTCTCCTTGTATCCAGAAAGTGTCTGCACTGAGTTCCAGTCCTGGTTTCCAAGACCTTGGTCACAATTACTAGTTTTGTACTGACCACATCACCGTTCCTCTGCCAGACTATGTGACTGTTTAATTTACTTTTGTTTTCCACAATAGTTGAAAGCTCAGTAAACTTAATAAATTTAGTGAGTCATTCTAGTCTTTACTCTGTTCTGAGATAAGGAAAAGGAACAGATGGACCAAGACAGACTGAAAAACAAGAAAAATAATCTAAAAGAATTACAGTGCACATGTGCCTTGTTGGAGTAGCAGTTTGGTCAGCCACCTCTGGAGGGATACAGTCCATGGACATCCCAAGAACCTGGGTTTAAGTCCCCGTGGGGATGGGGGGGTGGGGGTGGGGAACGACAACAAATGTAAATAACTAAATGAAAATGAAATACAGTGCTTCTTGCCTGCCTACCTGCCTGCCTACTCGCCTTCATTCCTGCTTGCACCTCCCCTTTAAAAAAAAAAAAAAGAATAACATTGCAAAGAAAGAACAAAAATCCTTGAGAAGAATTCTTTTCTGGGTCCTAAAATTCTATGCGCTCCCCCCCCGCCCCCCCCCCCCACGCCTGCAGCAACATGATTTCATTTAACTAGCTGTTTTTTGTAAATACTGTTGACTCCTCTGAGGAAGTTTCCTTTGTGCAGATAAGAAAATAGATTGTTGGTGTGCCCTGGTGGCTTATTGGTTAAGTCCATGGCCTCTAGTTGGCACAATACACTACAACCCAAGGCCCCAAGTTTGTTACCTGGGACTGGGGTGAACAACCAAGATGTGCAACTAAATAAAATAAATGCTTCTTCCTCCTTCCTGCCTGCCCACATGTCTGCTTACCTTTATTCCTGCCTGTATCTTTCCTCTAAAAAAAAAAAATGAAAGAAAATAGATTGCTTAGTAGGGGAATGAGCAGGAATAAAGACAACTAAATTACAGAGTACTAAAGCTTCGGGGTTGCTCTGCATTTCTGCTGTGTGAAAGAGAAGTCATGAACAAAAAACATAAATGTCTGCTTTGTTGAAACCAGCTGCTGGATATGAAGACCTTGGGATTTTGAACTTTTTAAAATTTAAAAAAAGGATAACAAAAAGATTGCCAGGGAAATTGTGTATTTGTCATAGTGATATTTCTGGCTTTTCTCAGTCTCTAGCTACTAGAACAGTTTGTACTACAAGTATATTTTAAGTTGTAGTTTCATAAAAAGTAAGATGTGTGAACCCCAGGGTGTTCCTAAATGACAATTTAGAGTTTTTCCCTGAAGCTACAGTATATAAATCAAATAAAATCATATTGACTCTTTTTTTATTTTTAAAAAGTGTTTTGTTAAAGTTAGTCTCCATCTCAATCTTTTTTTAATGTGTTGAGAGATAGCTGGAATGATGCTCCACCAAATGTTAATAGCAACTGTCTCTCGATAGTGAGATTTAGAATGACAGTTAATTTTTTTTCTTGATACTGATTTATTTTCCAATGAGTATGTATAATTTTTATTTAAAAAAAGTAAAGCTTTCTAAAGTACTTATTTTCGTAGTTGTTTCTATATGTTTTATTTGTATTTCAGTGGCCAGATTTTATTCACCTCTAAAACTATTTGTTGAGCTTGGAGTTTTTTTCTTTTTTCTTTTTTTTTTTTTTAAAGGAAAGGTGCAGGAAGAGTAAGGCAGGCAGGCAGAGTAAGCCATTAAGAAAATGGAGGAAGAAGCACTCTATTTAGTCCTGGGACACAAACCCCCGGCCTTGGGATGTCTGTGGACTGCACCCAACCCCTACTCCACCAGGGGGCGCCAAATCTTTTTTCAGTTATGTTTTGCATTTGGGTAATGCTCTCTACTCTCCTCTCTTTATGCTCTGCTTAGCAAAAGATACAGATATTGTGGATGAAGCCATCTATTACTTCAAGGCCAACGTCTTCTTCAAAAATTATGAGATTAAGGTAAAGTACAGAGGTTTTAACATTTAATTTAGTTTTCTGATGGGGATAATATTTGCAGTCTGGATTGCTCTGAGGAATAAATGAAATGAATGATTTTAAAAATCTAGAACAGCGCCTAGTTAGACATCATAAAAATTAATTCCTCGTTTTTCTTCAACATTAGCACCTGGTGTTGGCAAACTGCAGCCCGAGAGCCAAGTCTGGCCCCACCTCTTTTTTTGTTTTGTTTTTAAAGACAATGCAGGCAGGAATGAAGTTGAGCAGAGGCAAGACAGGAAGAGACAGATGGAAGCACCTTATTATTTTATTTAGTCGTTCATCTTGGTTGTTCCCCCAGCCCCAGGATGCGAACCCAGACCCTCGAGATGCATGTGGGTTGTGCACAACCGCTATTCCACCAGGGTGTGGTGGAATGAAAAACAAACACCTCTTTTATAAATAAAGTTTTCATGGAATAGCCACATAGATTCGCTTACTCATTGTTTATGGCTTCTCTCACAGCCCCGAGCTGGGCTGAGTCATTATGGCAAAGACCATATGAACCACACAGCCTAAATACTTACTTTGTAGTCCTTTGTGGAAGAAGTTTGTGAAACCTTGGTCTAGACCATTTAAAAATTTATTCAGTATCAGTCACCTCCTTTCTGCTAGTTTAAGACTAAAGAAATCCTACATGCTATGTTACTGTTTTATTTTAAAGGAAAAGTACAGGCAGGAACAAAGGTCAGTAGGCAGAGGCTAGATAAAAGAGGAGGAAGAAGCATTTACTTTATTTAGTTGTTCATCTTGATTGTTCCCCTGACCCAGGGGTCACAAACCTGGGTCTTTGGGATGTATTTGAACTACGCCAGATGGAAGCTATAGATTTAACCTCTAAATCACCACCTTGAGCTGCTATGTTATTTTTTTTGTATTACTTTGTGTCCTGGACCTGAGAGGAAGAAGTAAAGAAGCTTTAATGACCCTGATCTTTCCCTAAACTATTATTCCCTTCTGCTTTTAGTTTTCAGGTGGAAGTAGGTCGAGGGGGATGGCAGAAAGGGAGAACAGAAAATGGCAAAAAAAAAAAAAAATTTCTGAACTGTTTTCAATGAGCAATTTATAAGGAATCGACAAATTTTTCTTGATAAAATTCTGGAATATGAAACTTTGACCTCTCCTTGCCAAACTTTGACTTTGGAATCATTGTATGAAATCTTTCTTTGTAGACTCTTGGTCTGTCAATTATAGCCTAAACATTCTGTGAACGTAGCAGAGTGTTTTCTGTATTTATGGTCTAAGTGTTTTGTGTTTATAATAGGTGTAAAGAAATATTAAAATTCTGCCACATTACATTCTCTCTTGAATTTCATATGATCTCAAAAATAGGAAAATGTGTATTATTTTGTTTAAATATAAATCTGTGTGAAATTTGACCTCAAGTATGTGCCACAATCACCATTTTCACATTTTCCTTTTTGGTAGGTCAAGCGTGGGGCTTCTGGATCTCTTCAGAAACAAGTCACGTGTGAAGTCATTGCTTCCTCCTTTAGAGTCATGAATGTGTCCGTTCTTGGCAGAGGTCCTGAAGCGAGAGGGTTTTTAAAAACTTAGCCATGTGGTGTACCTCAGGTTTTGCAGGCAATGTTGCTTCCTGTCCTCTCCAGAGCAGATGTTGTCACAGCTGCTCAGAACCAGAAGCCGGGGGGCCATGGAAAAGAAGGGCAGCCATACAGCTCAGGGCAGAAGCTGCTGGCTCCCCTCCAGGAGCAGGCTTGAGAAGACTGCATTTGGAGAATGAGTTTTTGATGCTGTAGTAACTGCGCTATCACAGTTTTCACTTGCTATTCAGAAGACAAAGATTGACTTCATTTATTACACATAATTGTTAGATTTTAATCAGGACTCTTTTTATGTTTTGTTTTCCCCCCTGTAGAATGAAGCTGACAGGACGTTGATATATATAACCCTCTACATTTCTGAGTGCCTGAAGAAACTCCAAAAGGTAATTAAACTCGAATGGTCATTTATTAAGAAAATAAATTACTAATAGATTTTAACCCTCCTTGTCATCTGGATTTGTTGAAACTTTAGTAGAAGAGATTTCCTCTACCTTAGCTCATGGACTTAAGAGGAAAGTCTGCTTTGTAAATCTCTAGACTTAGAGTGTAGTTGACTAATGAAAAGAGTAGAGGTGTTTCAAGGTTTTGTATGTATTTTTTCCAAGACAGAAACTTGATTGGAAAATTCCTTTGAAAATCTTGGCTCAGGGGTTCTTAACCTCAGGCCCAAGGATAGAATTCAGGACTACATCAACTTGAGTGGGATAAAGATGACATCTTTCTTTTCACAAACCTGAGAACTGAAATTTAGCATTTACCTCTGTTATTAATGTAGTAGTTTTAGCAATGCCTGTTACTTTTTCTTCAGTAGAAATCACAGCATTTTCATACTACATTTAAGAGGTGTAAACACTTTCAAATTCTCTTTATACTCATTATTTCCTCAAATTTTAGTCATTAGCCACACTGCTGGATCTTGTTATTTAATGCATTAATATAGAAGCACATGTATAACTATATCATAAATTTGTTATTTTATTATTAATTGCTTTCATTTAAAACATTAGTCTGAAAAGGGAGTCCTAGGCATTCTCACCAGATTGCAAAATGGCACCAAAAATGATCAATTCCAGCTATAGTTATTTAGACTAAAGAATTACGATTTTGGTGGTACTTCTTTTTCTTTGTAAAATATGTGTATTTTTTTCTAGTGCAATTCCAAAAGCCAAGGCGAGAAAGAAATGTACACACTGGGAATCACTAATTTTCCCATTCCCGGAGAACCTGGTTTTCCACTTAATGCAATCTATGCCAAACCTGCAAACAAACAGGAAGATGGTAAGAACAGTGAATCTGCCTCTCTTTATGGTACAGGATTTCTTTCATTGACTTTTTACCCCCTCCTTTTCCTACCTTGATTGGTGTACAGATTGAGAGTGGAATTATTAGCAACTACATTATCTTAGTGACTCACAAAAGAGTCTTGGCAACAAGTAGGATATATAGAGAATCTTTTGGACCAGACTGAATATGGCCTGGCACGCACTGGTGGAGCAGCAGTTAGGTCAGTCACCTTTGAAAGAGCAAGCCACATACCCCTGGGTTTGAGTTCCAGGCCTTGGGGAAGCAACCAGCATGAACAACTAAATAAAAATAAAATAAAAATGCTTCTTCCTCCCCTCTCTTCCTGCCTGCCTGCTCACCTCCATTCCTGCCTGCACCTTTCCTTAAAAAAAAAAAAAAAGGCCTTAAAACCATTTATACTGTCATTTCTGTTTCTTGTTGAATGTATTACCAAGATCAGCAGATCAGCATCCAGATCAGTAACCACATTTAGGATGCAATTTGAAATAGAATTTTAAAAAATCTATCTTGTTTTTTATTTTAGAAGTAATGAGGGCCTACTTACAGCAACTAAGGCAAGAGACTGGACTGAGACTTTGTGAAAAAGTTTTTGACCCTCAGAATGATAAGCCTAGCAAGGTAAGACCCTCTTTTGCTTGTTTAGTTGATAAATTCCCTTTTATCCTGTAGTCACTATTAAATACACTAAGATTTTTTATTGCAAGAACACATTCAGTTTCTGCATTGCGTAACTTTGAGTCTATACCTAGTACATAGTGGGAGCTTACTGAAACAGTGAAAAATGAATAATAATAGAAAATTTTGGTTGTATATTCTTATATCGGGGCATTGTAAACCTGCAGGATACATTTTTTGTGTGTAAGATAGTATCGATATATTTATTTTGTTGTACTTTCAAGTCCTGTGAAACACTAAAAAAAAATATTTGCATATGCTTTTAAGGCGTTTATAAAAGTTTATAACATATAGTAGACCAGTATTGGAATTTTGTAACTACGTAAATTCATATTCTGATCTTGAACATGCATTGTGATTTGACTGCCACTGTTCATTCTGTTTTGTCCCCTTTATTAGTGGTGGACTTGCTTTGTGAAGAGACAGTTCATGAACAAGAGTCTTTCAGGACCTGGACAGTAAAGGGAACTTGAACAGGCACTGTGTTCTCACCTCTGGGCAGCGTTTTACAGCAAGATGTACACAATTCTTTACCTTGATTTCATAAAGTTTTATACAGAAGAGAAGAATGTCTTTACTTGAAAAGTTCTTTATCAAGAATTTGGGTAGGGGAGGGAAGGATAATCAAAGGGTAATCTGAAGTTTTCTGCATTATTGAGCAAATGCTTAATCAGAATGAGAAATAATAAAGAAATTTATAACATTTCATGTTAGAAAAAGTTTATTGCTTGTCACTTAATTTTTTAAGATATTTTTCACCCTTTTAAAGAGTACAGTGGTTTTTGGTATATGTACAAGGTGTTATAACCATACCTCTACCAATTCCAAAGTGTGTTCCTTACCCCAAAAAGATGTACCTCTGCTCTTTAGCAGATACCCTGTCATCCCTCTCCAACTTCCTCCTCTTCAAACCACAACCCCCCCCCACTGCCCCCTCACTGATCTACTTTCTGTCTTATAGATTTGCCTTTTCGGGACATATCCCTCCAGTGGGATCACATAATGTGATTATGTATCTGATTTCTTTCACTTAGCATGTTTTCAGGGTTCATCCATGTTATGACATATATCCATACTTCATTCCTTTTTTTTTTTTCTTTTCAATTGTGGCAAAATATACATAACATTTACCAATTCACTGGCATTCAATTCACAACCTTGTGCAGTCATCACCACTATTTCCAAAACTTATTCATTACCCCCATTGGTAACACTGACCATTAAACCTCTGGCAATCATAACGTTCAGCTCCTGGTAACCTCTAATCTGCTTTTAGTCTCTGAATTTGCCTATTCCCAAAAACTCATATAAGTAAAATCAAGCAATATTTGTCATTTTGTGTCTGGTTTGTTTTACTTGGTATCTACAAAATTCATCTGTGTTATAGCTATGTCATTATTTCATTCCTTTTTATGGCTGAATCATACTCCATTGTATGGATAGACACCATTTTGTTTACATTTATCAGTTGATGGAAGTCTGGGTTATTTCTGCCTCATGGCTATTACAAACAGTGCTACCAAGGACATTCATGTGCAAATTTTTGTGTGCATATATATTTTCTATTTCTCTTGGCTAAATACCTAAGAATACCTAAGTAATTTCTGACGCATGTGCATATTCACTATTTAACTTTCTGAAAACTGCCAGACCTTTTTTTCTGCAATAGCTGCACCATTTTACATACCTACCAACAGTTGTGTTTTAATTTCTTCACATTCTCAATACATTTTTATATTTTATTGAAATATTGCATCATAACACTTTTTTTATAGTTAGCTGTCAAAAGTAGGTAGAAGTGGTACCTCATTGTGGTTTTCATTTGTAGTTCCCTAAAGACTAATCATGCCGTGTATATTGACCATAGGCTTATCTTCCTTGGATGTTTATTACATTCTTTGCCCCATCTTTTTTTAAAGGAAAGGTGCAGGTAAGAACGAAGGCGAGCAGAGGCAGGCAGCAGTAAGAAACTCTTGATTTCTTTCATGTAGTTCATCTTGGTGGCACTCCCTACCCCCAGGATGGGACCCAGGCCACTGGGATGTACCTGGACTGCACCCCCCAGTGGACATTTGACCAAATTGCTACTCTACCAGGGTGCCCCTTTTAGCCCATTTTTTACTTGAATTGTCTGTTTTTGAGTTGTAGGAATTCCTTACACATATTCTGAATACTAGACCCTTTTCAGATAGGTGATTTAAAGACATTTTCTCCTGTAGGTTATTTTTTTGTTTTATTTTATTCCCTTGAGTGTGGCCTTTGAAGCACACAGATTTTTAATTTTGATGAAGTCCCTTATGTCTATTTTTCCTTCGGTTGCTTGTTACTTCTGGGTCAGCTCTAAGAAACCAACCCATATCCAAAGTGCGAGTCTATACCTATGTTTCCTAAGAGTTTTGTTATTGTTTCATTTTTGTTTGTTTTCCCCTAGCCCTGGGTCTCGAACCCAGGTCCTTGGGCTTTACATGATCTGCACCTCAGCCACAAGAGCGCACTGTGACATCCACTTTTATACTTGGTTAGTTTTTCGCACTTTAGAGGTTTTCATTATTTGACAGAAGTAGCTGTTTTGTGAGTTCTTCCACAGACTTACGAGACCATGTATTTCCAGGCATGTTAAGGTTATAAATGTGGTATTTCAGGAAGTCTTTGGGACATAAAATTATTGCACTGACATCTCTTACGTGTTTGGCTTTTATTTTAAGACTGTTGTTTCAGTATCTATGTTGGGACTGTCTTTGGTCACAAGCTCACAAAGCCCAATTTAGAACGCCTGGGGGGGTTGTGTTTTTCTTTCAAATCTGGAAGGAGTCCCAGAAAAGCCATTGAAGGATGTCTTTAGGGACCCCAGCTCCTCCTATTTTCCACCCTCCTCTGCATGTGGCACATACCCTCATCCTCTCTAGATGCTTCTGTATCTCTGGACTTCAGCAGGAACAAGTGCAGGGAAGCAAGAGGGCCAAAGTGGCATACCTGCTGAGTGGCACCTCAAATACCTGCTGGGAAATCCTGCCCAGAGACTTGCATTTGTGTCTCCTTGACCTCTAATGACAACAGAATCTGGAAAGGGAATTTTTTTTTTTTTTAATAAGGAAAGATACTGGCAGGAATGAATGCAAGCAGGCAGGCAGGCAGGCAGGAAGAGAGAGGAGGAAGAAGCACTTTATTTTTATTCAGTTGTTCACACTGGTTGTTCCCCTGGCCCCCAGGTCCTGCACCCAGGACCTTGGGATGGATGTGGGACTCTGCCCAGGGTGTGCTAGACTGCTAGGCAACCAGGGTGCGCTGAGAAGGAGAAAAATTAACAGCATGTTGCTACCCTGGTTATTTGTGTTGTGCTGCTAAGGACACAAGGAAGGCTCTTCAGAAACAGAATTAAGTTTAAAGTTGCAATAAAACTGGAGCTTTACAGCAATACCTGTTCGACTACATTATTTCCACTTTGTTTTTATGGGTTATTATATAATTTTAATGTATGAGTTAAATGCACTTGAGCATCTGTTCACAAGCATCTGATTCATCAAGTTCTGAATTCTGAACCAAGTAAGTACCACATCTCACATTCCCAAGAGTAAGGGTTTGTAGAAACAGACAAAGAACAGTCCTAAACCAAGAGTATTGTTGCTGGGTTGTATTTTGTTTTATAATTAAATCCTTACCTAACATCAGATTCTGGGTATTTGGGTTTGAACTTCTGTTACAGACATTCCAGAAAGAAAGGAAAGAAAGTCACATGGTCAGACCTTTCATACCAAGATTAAAAATTTGTTCCTAACCATTTTTTTTCAATTGTGAAAACTGACAGAAACCAGTTCACTATGGCCCTTGTCCCCTTCTTGCCAGCAGGGGGAGCACATACAATAAGTTAAAAATCTGCCCCCTAAAACATTTCTCCCTGGTGCTGTATAATGGAGTTCTGTTTTGTTACACGTGAAATGTAGCATAATGGACTTAAAAACACAGGTTTTATCAAAATTTAATGCATGAAAAGAACAGAGCTGCAAAGTATGACTATAGGGAAGGAAATTTAATAATTACCGATTTAAAAAATTCTGTCTTTTTAAAATTATGTCCGATTTTTTTTTAAGGAAAGGTGCAGGTAGGAATGAAGGCGATTAGGTAGGTAGGAAGAGAGGGGAAGAAGCAGCATTTTATCCTATTTCCATTTTAATTGTTCACACTGGTTGTTTCCCCCCCTAGATACGGTACTCAAACCCAGGGATATATGGCTTGCATTCTTCAGAGTGGATTGACTTAACCGCTGCTCCACCAAGGCATGCCACTTCATTCCTTTTCTTAAGGATCCTGTTTACATTTGTCATTTTAATATGCTGATAATTGATGTCTTGTGTAGAAAGCATACAGTACATAGAAATACTTTTATATGAAAATTGTTTTATTCATTTTCCATTTCTTCAAAATTATTAATACCAAGGTCTTAACAAAAAGTTTGGAACTATGTCCAGAAAGAGATGTAATATTAATACACCAAAAGCCATTTGGTTTGCTTCCCCCTTTGTTTTTGTTTATAGAAGTTGGGGAGATCATTCCATTAGGAGCATACTTTTGGAGTCACATCTGTTCTACGTTGATTTTGAGATAAATTATCAATCATTTTCCACTTTACTATGATACTGCATCTCCAGTTTACAGGTAATCTAGCAGTGGGCTAAACACTTTGTTTTTAAAATCTGATTTTGCCCTTGCAAGAATATTTTTGGTAGATGTAAGTACTATTCCCTTTTCCAGATTAAGAAGCCGAGTCTCACAGAAACTGTGGAAGTTTGGCAGAAGTAACAACTAAAATTAAAACTCAATCCAGTGCTTCTCTCTCAGCCATTGTAAGATGGTCCCTTTTCTAGAGTGATCATTAGTGATGCATTCAGGATTGGGGAGATCACTGTTCATTGTACTGTCAGCTATTGAAAGGGTACAGGAGAAACATGAATGTGAAGTCTGTTCCCTAGGGCCTCATTAACCACCTGCTGAAAAATGTGTGTAGCAACATAGAAACCAGGAAATACTCAGCAGTGAGCATGATTGCCCAATGCAGTAGAAGCCCAGAGAAGAGCAAGCTGTTTGTTACTGCTGAAGGCAACTGGTGCTGATGACTAAAGGGAAGGCTATGACTGCCAGGAGGCACTTAGGGGATGTTAAGTAACGTTTCCCTTCCAGCAATTTACAAGTGTTGTATTTTTCCCCTTGTACAAAAGACAGATCTAAGAAAAATGTCTAATGCAGCTGGGAAAGATTTTCATTCTTAGGAGGCTGCAGGACATTTAGAATAAAAGAACTTAAGTGGAGCAGAACGTTTACATTTCTAAATGGTTCCTCTGATATATCTGATTCAACACACCTCATTATTCTGCATCTAAGTGGCTTACTTAGAGGTTCACGGCCAGCTGTGTCTGCTTACTTCAATTACTATCCCAGGGCCTCAGTTTCCTCACCCACAAATCAAATAACAAAAAGTCTCTTCCAGATCAGAAATTATCATTTTAAAAGATGATTCCATGAGAATGAAATAAAAAACCTCACGGAGATTTTCATTGACTTGTTGACTGATTTTATGAGGACTGTAAAAAAAAAAATTACCAGAGAAAGTTGATTCTCCTTTGCATCTTTATTTTTTCTCTATACATATTTTGCTTTGTCCATTCTTTGCATGAGTTTATCAAACTCACAGATGTATTTTAGCATTATTTCTCTGTAGAAATTATCTACTTTTCCCCTGCTATTTAGTCAGTGACATGTTCTTCTTCATTCCCATAAGCATCAAAACATGTCTTTTTTGTCTGAAAAATAAAGGTGTGCCTTGGTGGTTCAGGTGTTAAACCAGCACCTGGGATGAAAAACACATACAGCCCAAGAATCTGGGTTTGGGGCCCATGGCTGGAGCAACTAAAATAAGTAATTAAAAATGCCTCTTCCTCCTCTCTTCCTTCCTGCCTGCCTGCCTTCTTCTTTAAAAGATAATAAAATACAAATTTTTAAATTCCTCTTTATTTCACTTCCCCCAGTTGATACCATTCATTTCTTCCTTCCCTTTACAACAGGATGCTGGTTCTTGACACTCTGACATTTTGGATTGGATATTAAAAAACAATTTTTTTAAAGGAAATGTGTAGGCATTTCCTACACATTCGGAAATGTGTAGGCAAGAATGGAGGGGAGTAGACAGGTAAGCAGGTAGGAAGAAAAAGGAGGAATAAGCATTTTTAACTTATTTTTATTTGCTCTTCGTTGATACCACCACCCCCACCCCTGGCCCTAGGTTGGCTCTTGAAACCAGGTCTTTGGGATGTGTGTGGACAATGCCTGGTGGACTTAATCACTAGGCCACCAGGGCGTGCCCTGGATATTTAAATTTATAAATTTCAAGTTCTCTCCTGCATATTACTAGAGATTTAGCAGCATCCTTGATTTTTACCCCCAAATGCCAGTAGCAACCAGATCTCAAGACTCCAGATTTTGCCAAATCTTCCCTAGGGAGCAAAATCACCCCTAGCTGAGAACCACTTCTCTGCAATAAAACACCTCAACATAATCTATCTCACAATGTTTCCTCTCATCCCCCCTCTCTCTTTTTCTTTTAAGAAGCACTTTATTTAGTTGTTCATCTTAGTTATTCCTTATCCTTTCTTGAACACTACCCCATGGAAAATGCTCTTGTCAAGGTCACCAAGGTCCTCTACATCGATCTCATTTTACTTGATCTTTCGCCAGCATTGCAGATATAGATAGATACAAATGCACATTCCAGAACACAACTTTTTTTTTTTTTAACTTTTCTTCCCATCTCCAACTCAGTCTCTTGCTGGTTTCTTTTCTTCTCTCTGACCTCATAATTGTGGAATTCCTTTGGGTCAGTGGTGTGCTGAAGCCAGTCTACACCTAGAGAACCAATTGTTAAATGTTAAGGAAGTTTATCAGTCAGTTGTTACATTATTGGCAGCTTTCAATTGAGTATTTATACCATAGAAATTAGCAAATGTTACAAATCATGGCTCCCCCTTATCAGCAGTCAAACATTTATCAACATTCCAGTCCTCAAAACTCTTTTCTAACTATATTCACTCTTGGTGATCTTATCCACTCTCATGGCTTTAAACTCCATCTCAGTCTTCAAGAAATAAATTGCAAAACAAAATTTTAAAAAAGAAAAAGACAAAGGAAAGGGAATAGGAACATATATATATTTTGAGCAATAACCAGTTGAAAGAACTGG
Organism: Solenodon paradoxus; assembly: GCA_004363575.1. Classification (NCBI taxonomy): domain Eukaryota; kingdom Metazoa; phylum Chordata; class Mammalia; order Eulipotyphla; family Solenodontidae; genus Solenodon; species Solenodon paradoxus. The sequence continues at coordinate 98,532 of RJWH01002134.1, forward strand.
CCTTTCTTGGATCCAGATTTGAGCAAAGAAAAATTTTAAATTATAAACTAATTCAAACAACGACTAGATATTTGAAATTAAGAATTGTTTTAGATGTGATACTATTTTGTTTAACAAGGAATCTTTTTCTCTTAGAGAATACAGAAATATTCACGAAAAAATGCTTGGAATTTCCTTCAAAATAATTTGGAGGATGGGGGGCAACTGGTGGAGGGTTCAAATGAAACATGGGTTTATGAGGACTCAAAATATTAATATATTTTTTTACACATCATATAATTTAAATATATATATAATAGTTCTTATTTACATTTGAAACTATAAAATTTAATGTCATTAAGCGCTAAAAACTCTCAAATTCATTTCTTCTGCCTAGATCTTTGCTCTGAATTACAGTTTCAAACGTCCAACATGCCTCCCCAGCATCTCCACGTGGACCCAGAGGGGCATGGAAAACTTGGATCATCTCACTTCAAGAGGCTCTCCCTCGGTCTAGCACGCTCATTTCAGTTACCAGCAACTCCCGTCTTCCAGTTGCTCAGGCTCCAAACCTTGGAGTCATCCTTGAATCTTTCTCTCACTTCTCACTTCAACCATCAGCAAAGCCTGTGGGCGCCACCTTCAAACTAGTCTTTATTAATGCTGAGCTAAGACGTCATTTCACAGGGTAAAACACGCCCTTCCCAACCCACGCCTCTATCTAAAAGGTGTAGCTGGACTCCCGCAGGTGCACACAACACCTGCGAGGAGGGGGCGTGGCGCCGTGATCTGCTACGCAAGCGCGACAGTAAAAGCAGTTGGGACTGCCCATGGCGCCTGATTAAAATAGTTAATTCCATTTGGGGATTCGAAGGCACCCTACTCTTATTTATGTCTCCATACATTTTTATTGATTTCTGAGAGACAAATTCCTCTCAGACTCACCTTATTTCAATTAAACATGCATTCATACTGAGGTTCCTTTTGTCTCCAGCCCATTGTAAGCCCACAAAGTTTGCAACTCAGAATGATGACGTAACTCTTGCTAAAAAGAAAACTGAAAACACAAAATCAAATCTATTTCACAGGGGTCTTGGGGAAAGGAACAGAGGTTTTGGGTGTTGTTGTTTTGTTTTTTTTTTAACTCAGGTACTTTAGTAGTTGCCTATTTCCTTGGGGGCGTTGCCGCAAGTGGACCCGATGGACCCCGGCGAGGCCGCCATTTTGGAGTCTTCCCTAAGAAGCCTCCACCGGGTGTTAGCGCCGCTGCAGCCGCTGCTTGCGGCTTTGCAAAGCAGGATGAATGTGATAGACCACGTGCGGGACATGGCTGCCGCGGGGCTGCATTCCAACGTGCGGCTCCTCAGCAGCTTGTTACTTACCATGAGTAATAACAACCCGTGAGTTGAGGCGGGGAGCGGCCTGGGGCTGAGGAGAAAGTGGCGCCGGTTTGTGAGCGAGGGCTGTAGGGACCGGAGGGAAGACTCTGCCTGGGGCCGCAGCGGAGGTCCCGCGCTCAGCGAGGGCCTTGTTGGCAGAGTCCACGTAGGAACGCAAGTTGAGCTGGCTGGGTTCCGGCGTTGCGCCGCGCGCCGCGATGGCTCCTTGTGTCGGGACGTGCGAGCGGCGCCTCTGAGGGGCTGGTTCACCTGTTACCCTGCGCGGCGACTGTCGTATTGCTGGGCAGACTTCCCGGCACTTCTGGAAGATTTTGTTGCTCGCCGCAGCTCAAAAAAAGCCGGTTCTCTAGTTTTATACCTTCATCCTACACTTGAAACCTTGAGTGTGTCGGGAGGGGCCACCTCTTCTTGGCAAACCCCTGACTAGGTGGGAGTGGCCCCCTTTGTAAGGACTCGCAGTGCCCCTTTCCTGATTTTAAGAGCTGCCCTCTTATTGAGTCCTCTGACGGATGAAGCACAGGGCTGTTTCCAGCCTTGAATCTGTGTCACTTACCTGCTTCAATTCTTCCGTTGGGCTTAAAAGTTGCTCCCATGACCTACGAGGCTAAACTGCTCCCCGACTTCGTTTCATCTACTTGGCTCACTGTCTCCAGCCTCCCCAGCTGTTCTTTCCCTCCCTCGAACACGCCAAGCTCGTCCTTAAGTCTGGGCCTTTGCACTTGCTGTTCTACTTGGGGTCCTCCCGTCAGAGCTGACCCAAACCTCATTCCGGTTGCCGCTCAGATGTCCCTCCTAGAGTTTTCTCGACTGCCAGGTCGTCCCTTGACCCCGCTGTTGTACCCCTTTGCCCTGGGCTGAGCTCAGCCTGTGTGCACTAAGCACTCACCTCTTTCTTGAATGTGTTGAGAAAGTGCTCACAGCCTTAGGGAAGTGAGATTCCTGTGTCACACATGCACTAGGTGGGGGAGCTTGGGTGTCTAGACTTGTTTCTTTTTGAATCTAAAGTCTTCATTCTGACCCAGTACTGTCCGCTGCCTTTAAATGGCGTGATAATTGAATCTTCTACTCAGGAGGCACCTACTTGCAGTTAGCTGGCACTAGAAGCTGCCGAGGTCAGAAAAGAATGACCTGTTAAGTGCCTGCAGTGCAACCACTGCTCCCGGTTTCATTTCCATTAGCGTGCTTCTAGACTTTACTATGTGAGATCCATCTTTTTACCACCATCCCACTTAGTGCTGACAGCGGGGAGCCCTGGTCTCTGTCAGCCTTTTCTGTTTATTCTGGAGTCTTTCACTTGATTCTGAGTGATTTGTCAAGTACACGGTTTCCACCACTGGGAATTTATGCACCAATTAGTCTTTACTCCTGGTTCTTGAAGATGTTACAGGATAGTTAGAAGTGGTTTGATCCTCTGGCTAGACTTTCTTAATCCATGGTTCTTCATATTAGATTAAACCGGCAGTTCCTAGCGTCAGGAGGTGTTTAAATTCTGACCTTTATCATTTTTAAATTTCTTCATTGGCAGCACATGGTTCAAACAGAAGGCGTAGCAGAGTGTTCTGGTCCAAGCCTTGAACTTCACCTCACCATTTCCCTTCTCCAGAAGCAACAACTAATTTCTAAAGTATTGTTCCTGAAAAAAATTGATGCATGTCAAGTAGCACATATGTTATAATTTGTAAATATCTGAATGCTTTCTATAAGTGTAGTAATAATTCCTATGGAATCTTATTTCTCACAAAATATTTGAAATCTCAGAGTTGGAAGAGCTCTTAAGTATCTGGGTTCTACATTTTAGCCTTTGAATTTCCTTTGTAACTTTATATCCAGTGGTTAGTCTCTTCTAAAAGCTTTTTTTTTTTTTTTTTTTTTTAAGATAAAAGTCACCATAGAATTCACCCTTTTAGCCTCACCCAGGTGGCCTAGCGATTTAGTTTACTGGGTGTAGACTACACAGATCTCAAGTTTCCCGGTTCAAGACCCTGGGCTCGGAGAACAGCCAAGATGAACAACTAAATAAAATAAATAGTTCTTCCTCCTCTCTCTTCCTTCTTGCCTGCCTACTTGCCTTCATTCCTGCTTGCCTCTTGCCTTTAAAAAAAAAAATCATCCTTTTAATAATTTATTTCTGTCATTATATGTATATTCAGAGTTGTGCAACCATCACCATTATGTAATTTCAGAATGTTTTCCTTACCCCCAAAGAAGAAACCCTGTATCTAGTAGTCACTTACCAATCCTGCAATCCCTGGCAACCACTGATTTGTGTTACCTAGTTTTGGATATACCCTCATTTATTGAGAAATTACCTGCTTAGAGTTCTTTGACTCTGTTCTTTCATTTTAAGTTGACTATAACTTACTTATCAAAGAAAATCATGTAGGCTTTTCTTAACTTAGAAAAAAGTGGGGAAGGTTATAATTTGAGGTTGAAAATAGGAGTTTCCCATTAAGAAGTGTGGCCATTTTCTAGGTAGTTATAATATTTTTGAGTAATATTCAGAGTTAAAGTTTTGAAACATCTTTCATATTCCTTAAACCCTTAAACTCAAGGAGATAAAAATTCTGCTAATGAAGTTTGATTTTGTATATAAAAATTAAACAACAAAAAAGAACCCCACACACTACTATTAAACAAGGCTAATCCTGTTTCTGTCCCATTCTATCCCATTGCCTTATCCTGTTCTGTTCAGTTAAATATTACAATGTCCCTGTTTTCTTCAGTATTAGAAGAGTTTCAGGTCCCTCCATAACTCTTTTTATTCAGCCCTAAAAAAAAAAAAAAAATGGATTCAGAGCAGTGAGGTTTCTCTTTCCCAGGTTCTTCAACGCTTCTTTGTTAATATTAGTTAAGTCATCATGCTCTCTTTGTATTATCCTAAAAATTGATGTTAATAAGAGTATGGATCAACTATATGAAATTGCTATATTGAGAGGGCTTGGGTAAAAGGGGAGGAAAAGATTTATTTCACTCTGTACATACCTATATTATTGGATTCGATTTAATGGTATCACTGCTTCTATACTAAGTGAAGGAAAAAAGCTGAACAGTTAAGGCGATATTCTAGATGCGTTGACCATGTAGCATAGAGTACAACTCTCATGCTTTTCATTCTGGGAACTAGCATTCAATGTTGACTTTTTGGTAAAGATCATGTCTTTTGCTAGGCTTATGTGAACACTAAGGAAAGTGTTCTAACATTTCAAAGTAACCTATGTAGGGGATATACTTTCTTTGTTTTCTAGTGAGTTATTCTCCCCATCTCAGAAGTACCAGCTTTTGGTGTATCACGCAGATTCTCTCTTTCATGATAAGGAATATCGAAATGCTGTAAGTAAGTATATGATGGCTTTACAGCAGAAGAAAGCCCTAAGTAAAACTTCAAAAGTGAGACCTTCAACTGGAAATTCTGCATCTACTCCACAGAGTCAGGTAATTAGAGATAGAAATATGGTCTTTTTTTTGAGAGACATGGAAATAATTTACAAGACTGCTTATTACAGATGTAGAAGATGGTAAAGTGAGTAATTTTACAAGAAGAACTGAATGGAGAAACAAAGACAGAAAAACCACTTAGATGCAAGGCTGCATCCAACCAAGCATAAAGGGCTGAAAGCAAAATTCACTCTATGGATGACTAAAAATGGAATTAAACATGAATTATTTGAGTTCATGCATTGTTCCTCCCTTTTATACAAACAGATCTCATTATAAAGTAATTTTGTACTGTTAATGAAAGTACAACTTTTAAAATGTAATACAGGAGTTAGAACTATGAGTACCTACAGAAATTTATGGAAAATCTAAAAATTCCTGCCAGTTTCGGTTGTTTTGATAAATAGTTAAATAAATGAAGGGAACATTTTTAATTTCACTGTTTGACCAGGTCATCCCATTGCTAGAAATTAAGCCTGTAGTAGACTAAGAAAATATCCTCAGGATATATACTAAGGCAGCTTATTGCAGCATTATTTTTACTTTTATTTTTTTAAAGGAAAGGTGTAGGCAGGAATGAAGAGAGGAGGAGGATGCTTTACTTAGTTGTTCATCTTGGTTGTTTCACCTCAGTGCTTGGTCTTGAACTGACATCTTGGATGTATGTGACCCAGTGGTAGATTAAACCGCTAGGCCACCAGGACCTGTAGCATTGTTAATAATGGTAAGAAACTGGAAACAGACGTTTATACAGTATAGATAAATTATACAGTATAGATAAATTATTGTATAGCCATAAGATGGTATGATGGAATTATTGAAGAAATGAAAAATGACCCCAAGTAGCAAATCTTTTGACATCTTGGGATTTTAGACTTGTCAGCTTCCAAAACTGTGAGAAAGAAATGTCTGTCATTTAAAAAAAAAAAAAGAAAGTGAGAGGTATATGAGTTGATTTGGAGATAACTATATATTAGTGAAGAAAATAAGATTTGAAGCAGTGTATTTGATACTCTTTGTTTAAAGGACCTAGGAGGTTTGTGTGTGTATGTATGCTAAAAATGTTTATGCATTATATGCATGAAATATTTTCTTTGTGTGAAATAAATAAATTTAATAGTGGAAAATTTGAACCTGTCTTTAAATTTGCGAAACTGGGTGCACCCTGGTGACTCTGGCTTAAGTCAGCATTTGAGGCACAGACCATGTAAAGCCCAGGGACCTGTGTTGGCAACTGGGGGTGCAGGGGAGGAACAACCAGAAATGAACAAATAAATTAAAGTGTTCTTCCTCCTCTCTCTTCCTGCTTGCCTGTATTTCTTCTCCTTTAAAAACTAAGCAAAAAAAAAAATATATAAATATATATATATATATATTGAATTACTGTTTAATTTTTATTTTTAAAGGAAAGGCACAGGTGAGAATGAAGGTGAGCAGAGACAAACAGAAAGAGAGGAGGAAGTACTCTATTTTCTTTTGTTCATCTTGGTCCTGCTGGCCCTGGGATTCAAACCTGACACCTTGGGATGTAGGTGGGCTGCACCCAACCAATACTCCACCAGGGCACACCTTAAATTATTTAAGAAACTTATATTTAAAGGAATGTCAGTAGAATGAAGTGGGAATTAAATTTTTTTATGTCATTTTTTCTGCTTTGTGTTTCTCCACACTTTAGAAAAAGTTGTAAATTAATGTTACTTTATTTTAAGCCTGAAGATCTTTTTGTTGCTTTAAAAGTTTTTTTTATACAAAAACTTAAAAAAATTATTAAAGAGCTGATTGCCAGGACTTTGTTTTTTGACACTGAATGGGATCATTCATAAAAGTAGTTAACTTTTTTAACATTCAGTATGCCAGTCACTGTGCTAAATCTTTCATATGAATTAAATGCATTTAAATCTTTAGAAATTTTTGAAAATCAAAGTGTAATTTACATACTATAAAATTCAGTTTGTAGTCTTTTCAGTTATTCATAAAATTATGCACCCATCCCCACTATCTTATTCCAGAATTACCCTCGAAATCAACTCCATCCTTGTTGCCTCCTCAGCTCCTGGGAATCACTAACTTTTCTGTTTCTGTGGATTTAACTAGTCTGAACATGTCATACGAATGAAATTATACATGATAATGCCTTTTGTGTCTGACTACTTTTATTTATCTGTCTTTTTATTTAAATGTTTTCATGGAAAATGCTTTTATTTCTATCAAAGTACTCAGCAGATACTTGCAAAACAACAAAGTAGAGAGTGCACTTACCTCCCTGTGGTTACTTTTCTTTAGCATGATGTTTTCAAAATGTATCCATGTTATACCATGAATCAGTTCTTTATTTTTCGTAGCTGAATAATTTTATTCATTAGTTGTTGGACATTTGGGTCGTTTCCACTTTTTTCCTGTTATTAATGAATGCTTCTATGAGCATAACATTTGTATTTAGGTTTTTTGTGGACATTTGTTTTCAATTCTCTTGGTATAATAGCAGAATTGCTAGGTCATCTGATAACTATTATGTTTAACATTTTGAAGAACTGTCATACTGTTGAAGTAATATTTTGAAGACATGTTTTAATTGCTTCTTAGTGTCTTCCATCTGAAATTGAGGTGAAATACAAAATGGCTGAATGTTATACAATGCTGAAACAAGATAAAGATGCCATAGCTATACTTGATGGCATCCCTTCAAGACAACGAACTCCCAAAGTAAGTTGAATTAATAGTTTGTTGCATATTTTTCACTTCTCCAGTCTTTCCAAATTTCTCCCTTCATGTTTTCTGCTGCATTAGGGAGTTAATCTGAATATTTTCTTTGGACTCTAATCATCACTTTGTCCCTCTTTAATGGAGTATGGGGGTTCAGAGAGAGGGAGAAGAGTTACTTTCTTATGCAACCCTGAAAATTCAACTGATTAAAAAATAACTGAGGAATACTTCAAGAGCTTATTCTTAGGTATTTCTTACATCAGAAGTAATTTGCAAAACACTTCCAGGTGGCAAAAATAACTTTTTAAGAACCCTTTTGATAATGTGTATGATCTTGTTAATACCTTCATTTTCAGAATCAGAACTAAAAGACTTCCGTATTTATTTGTGTGTGGGATATATATTTGTGTTTGATTTGACAACGTTTTAAAGTGAAGAGAACACCTGCAACTGAAATAAAAAGATTTGGTGTCTTTTCAGTTTAGGGAATACAGCTGTGTACAATGTGAACTTGGGCAAGTTACCAATCTGACCTTTATTTTCTTATTTATAAGGAGATAATACTTTCTCTGGAGAAACTGAAATGAGATGTTTGTGAGAGTGCTTTTGAAAGTACTAATCTGTGGGAAGTATTACACTGGCAATGCGATCCTTGATTGCAGTTTCACTTTTTCTTAAGTCTGGTTTAGAAGAACAATGAGCAGTGAGAATATTTGCTGTTATGATTGAATTTACATCAGTATTTAATAATCTAATGTATATTCTCACATTGCCTGTCTTCCTCCCTTCAGTGGAAAGCTGTTCTGTGCAACCTGTGCCTAACAGTAAGAAATTTTATATGTAAGATGTCAGTACATCCTCCTGCCTCTAAAGGAAGAGGAATCTATTTTACTTAATGTTTTTTTCTCCCATGTGTTGTTCAGTTTTCCGAGTAACCAAATTTAATAAGAGTCTATTTAAGCCTTTTCTCATATTGAGGATTTATTTACCATTTTCTGAGTTATTTCCCAGGTATTTTTTTTTATAGTAGTGATAGCTCTTGAAAACATTTGGAGGGGACACTCAGTGCTCAGGCACTAAGTTTAGCGACTGGGTTGTAAGCCATGTTAAGCCTAAGGACTAGGATTTGAGACCCGGGGCCAGGATTAACAACCCAAATACATAAACAAGTAAATAAAAGTGCTTCCTCCTCCTCTTCCTTCCTTAAAATGCTTCTTCCTACTCTCCCTTCCATCCTTTTTATTTTCTTTGAAAGGAAGCATGTTATTAACTAACTTGTCTTATAAGGTTGGATACTGTATGCTAAATTATATTCTAGTATCCTATGAAAGTTTTACCCCAAGAATAATTTTCTTTTGCATACATGAAGAATGCCTTCCTTTTGGAAGAAACCATTTTGATTATACATTTCAAATGATACCTGGTCCATTTCTTATTTTAAATCTATCATAATTTCTTCCTTAGTGACTTGGGGGAGTTTGGGAGCATTTTTGGAAAATGAGTAATGGCAAGGAAGCCCAGCTTTGTGGTATCCAGTGCTTTGGTGTTTACAGCTATCATTTTAAGAGGAACTGGAGGGGTCTGCATTTGTTAGCTGTACATAGGCTTCATTCTGTAGAGCTGTGGTAGGCAGGAGCAAGCAAAGATGTGTGCCTCAAACATAAACCTATAATATTTACAGTTTTTCTTTCTTGTCCGTTAGGGAGTTAACTGGCTTCTCAGTCTGTGTAAAGGACAAGGAAGTGAGTCAAAATACGTCTAAATGAACGTCTGTTAATGTATGGTAAACACTGCCACATATTCCTTCACATATTAAAGGAAAATTCCAGTGTGAGATTATTTTATCTTGGTAAATCTTCAACTTTTAAGAGTAAGCATAGAATTTCTTAACTCGGTTTATAGAAAATGATGACTGCTTGTGTTTATTACTGGTGGAATGTGGCTTGATGATGTTCCCAAGTAAGGCTCTGTTTTAAAAAGAATTTGCTTTCTCTCTAGGTAGCACTCAAAACTCCTTTCAGTGGCAGGTAGTTTAAAGGGAATTTTGGTATTTGTTGAGACAGATGGCCTGTCAGCTATAGTTCACTAACAACAAGCAGCCAAGAAAGGATCTTAAATTTAAACTTTCATTCTTTTCAAGTATTGACACCAATACTGGAGTTTTCCTTTAAGTGCCTTCTTTTGCATTTTCAACATAGCCTAAAATGAGATCTCTGAAGCCAAATCAAAAAAATTTATTTCTAGGATTTCATTATTTCATTGTTTGAATCAGTGTGGATTAATGCCATATTCAACTGTTTTATGTAATCTTAAGTCCATAATTGGAATAGTTATTCTTTATGTTTTGAGTAAATAGCTAATGTATCAACCTACAGATAATTGAAGCGATTGAGAGTTGGTATTTTTTCTTTTGTGCCTTCATATTGATTGCTTCCATAGGTTAATGATCTGGCAAACACTGTATTGCATTTCAGATCTATTAATTTTTAATTAGATTATTATGTTTTCTCTTTGTACTATTTGGATCATTTATCCCTTCCCCATAATGTTTACATTTTCTGGAACTTGTAGGTTTTCTCAAATTTTCCCTCTTATATTTTTAGGAAGGTTTATTTTAATGGAATTTTATTGAGTTACATATTTGAATTGTGCTAAAAAAAAAAAAAAAAAGAGGCTCACTAGATTAAAATAGTGTAGCCAATCTACGAATTATTGTCACCTTTAGAGGTCAGTTAGAGATTGGTTTTTGTAGCAATTCTTTGATGAGTTAGACTGTACCTGTGGGTAAAAGCTTTAATCATTAGAAAGGCTAGAGTCTAGTGACTAGACTAATTGTTAGAGAGAAGCCAAGTATTTTACTTCTGTATCATTTCCTTTTGGGGGAGAATTCATCTGCTCTTAACTACCTATGTTAAGAATTCTTCACTTTCTTGTGCCTTGATATTAGTTGCATTTAAAATATGTAAACTTGAACCTTCTAGGGTAGTTTATGTTCTTTCTTAGATCATGAAAGAATCAAGGTAATTAGAGTTCTGTAATCTTTCTCAAACAAGTGTTATTCCTGTTCCTGGAGGCAGCATCTTTGGTCCAGATTTTACTGTATATTTTGGTTGGGTAAGTGAGAGAGTAATTTGACTTTCCCTTTAGAAATGGGAGGACCTCAGAAAAGCAAGGGTAGTAATATCCTCTTTAGTTTGAAGAATGGGGTTGGTCTTCATTTGTTTCTACAGGACTGTGGGTAGATTTTCCAGTTAAAAGTAGAATAGTAGCTGGTAATACAAATCAGGACTTATTGACAGTGAGGTTATTTCTTTACAATATACACTTAAATGATTGTCCTTTGTTTTATTGCAGATAAATATGATGCTGGCAAACCTATACAAGAAGGCTGGTCAGGAGCGCCCTTCTGTCACAAGCTATAAGGAAGTGCTGAGGCAGTGCCCGTTAGCCCTTGATGCCATACTTGGTACAGATCATTCTCTACCTATTTTCATGGAGTATTTACTCTCTAAAATATCTTATGCATCTTGCTTAGACTAGGGAAAGGGTTGCCTGATAGCCTAGGGAATGGATAGCCTAGTTCTTACACAGTGCTGAAGAGGGCTGTTATACCTCATCTTTATTCTTTTGCTTTCTTTTGGATTAGGTTTGCTGTCCCTTTCTGTAAAAGGTGCAGAGGTGGCATCCATGACGATGAACGTGATCCAGACTGTGCCTAATTTAGATTGGCTCTCTGTGTGGATCAAAGCATATGCTTTTATGCACACCGGTGACAACTCGAGAGCAATCAATACTATCTGGTGAGAGCCACAAAGTTAATACAGTCTTCCTGAGGCCCTTTCCATGTACTGGGTTCTGATGTATCTACATTAACAAAACAGAAAAAAGAGATGATTGTCTCTTTTTGTTGCAGTCAGCTGTCCCTGGGCTTTGTTAGTCTCCTAATGTACTGAACAGTTCTAAATGTAATAATCTCTCTTGAAACCCTATTAAATGTAAACTTGAACTGAGTTCAGCTCTGTACTTAGAAGTAACTTTTGCAAAGCTGACTTGATAAGTATGCCATGCTTGAACCTAGAAGAGCATCTTTTTAGACACCTCAGAAGCAGATTATTGTAGTGTCTGATCTGGGTTACCTCTTTAGAACTGAAATTTTCTTTCTAGTCAGGTAAATTTTAAAGACACGGGACTGGGGTTTGTGTTATATAAGTCATTTGGTCGAGTAACTCATTTGTGAATGACATCACATTTAAAATATAATTGATGTTGTCCTCTGAAAAAAGCCCAGAAAGTTCTAAATAGATTTATTCTCCATATTATTCTTTTTATGTTCTCCAGATATCTGTGACTTTTTTTAAATCATAAACTTAGAATAAGAAAATCTAGTTAGGCAGTTTTAGAAGTTTTTAATTATGAAAAATTTTGCTAATACTCAAAATAATACCTACAAACAGCCCGTCACCCAGATTCAACAACTAAGAAGATTTATAATAGATTTTAAAGTTACATTTTTAATATTTTAAAGTTCACTAGAGAAGAAATCCTTATTGCGAGATAACGTGGACCTACTGGGAAGCTTAGCAGATCTGTACTTCAGAGCTGGAGACAATAAAAACTCTGTCCTAAAGTTTGAACAGGCACAGATGTTGGATCCTTATCTAATAAAAGGTGAGTACTCTGGGGCAGGGCGGGAATGACTCTAGAGGGGCAGACCAGAGAAAGGTCAGGAGAAAATGTAGCATCATCTTCTGATACCATTTTTCATAGAAAATTTTACAGAATTTCTTACAGTGCCATTTTACCTTCTTTAGGTACTGACACATGACTCCTAACAGGTAATTCCATTTTGAACAATTGTTTTCACGTAAATTAAAGCATCGTCTCTGGGATAATTATTTGATTTTTTTCAGGGACCATAGCTCCTCTGTATATTTTGATGTGCCTGACTGGCAATTTGGATGATAGTCCCTAGAACTATAATAACCTTTTAGGGAATTTAGTTTTACTCTGTCCTTGGTATAGTTAAAAAGGAGTGAGCGAATAAACAGTAATAAAGTGATAAGGTGATTAAAAGAAGTAATTAGGAGTGAACAACAAAAAAACCATTGATCTGAAAGAAGGTTGCAATGGAAAAGGGTTATAGAGTCATAGGAACTTCAAAAGATGAGTGTCAGGTGACTGACACTAAATAAAGGGTATGTACTCAGGAATAGTGGGAAATAAGATCATTTAGACAGCAGTTTGCTTGTAAAGCCAAAAAATACTATCAGAAAAATATGGCCTTATAACAATAAACAGACTCTTAAGCTACAAAAACAACAAGAGTGGGAAGGAATCTTCACAAGCATGTCGATGAGGAAATAGATCCAGAAAGATGCTTTTGTTTGCTAGTGTCTCCCTCCTGTCCAGTATTTATTTCTCTTTCTAAGCTGCCCATACTCATGATGAAAATGGTGTTTTAGAATTAGTCTGACAGTTGTCGGCAGCTTCTAATTGGAAACTCAGAGTCTAGTTTAGGGGCCAGCAGGAAGTGTTGCTGTAATTTTGGTTTCAGTGGCATTTTCCTGGGAATTGGAAGGGACAGCAAGAGAATGGAGGAGAATGGTGGTAACAGCAAGCATGGGTGGTGCCCTTTTTATAGAACATGGGTGAGAATAAAGCTGGGTGTATTTATTAGATTCCAGAAAGCACTAGATGCTTTTTCTGAGACTAGCATATTAAATGTGTGCTCCTTAACTGTCCTAGATCTCCTAGAAGAGAGAACTTATGTGATGCCTTTTTTGGGCTTTTTCTGATTATGAATTAGAATAGCTGTATAACATGCCACAGGATGTAGGAAGAAACCGTTTCTGAAAATAACAGGCTTTCAAATTTTGAGATAGGTGCTTTGACTCTGCTTTTTAAAAATTTTTGGATGATTCGCCTTTTTAAAAAAAAAAAAAAAGGAAAGATATAGGCAGAAATCAGGCTCATAGAGGTGGGCAGGCAGGATGGAAGGAGAAAGAAACATTTAAATTTTATTTAGTTGTTCATCTTGCTTGTTCCCCCAGCCCCAGGACATGAATGTGAAGACCTTGGGATGTTTGTAGACTGTGCCTAACCACTACTCCAACAGCACACACTGCATAGTCTTTTTCATAGACAATGTGTGGGAAACTGGGAATGCTGGTAGAAGTAGCTCATGATGGTAGACAAGGCTTAGGTCCCACAGGAACTGGGGCCTCAGTGTGAACTCTGACAACACTTGTACTCCTTTATAAAGGACACATGCTGCTTTGTTTAAAGAACCCTTTCCTTTCTAGGAATGGATGTGTATGGCTACCTTCTGGCACGAGAAGGTCGGCTGGAAGATGTGGAGAACCTTGGCTGCCGCCTTTTCAATATTTCTGATCAGCATGCAGAACCCTGGGTTGTCTCTGGGTATGTTTATGCATTCCCTTTTCTTATCAATTCGTTGCTCCTGAAGAGAATATAGATTTGAAAGCACAGTTTAAGAGAAAATCAGATCTAAATTCAAATCACAATCTCTTTCTGATTTCAGAAATAGTATTTACCTCTAAGTCTCCTTTCTCATTTGGGAAATGAGGACAATATAATGCTTACCACTGGCCCTGTTCCTGGGAAGCCAACAGTGAACAGACCAGGAGAGACTACTCTGTTTTTGACCCATCTTTCCAAATTCTCTGAATGTCTCATCGGGTAACATATGCAAATTATCAGATTCTTTTCCATAACTTTTCCTTCCATGTAAAGATTTCCACCTTAAATATTTAGGCACACCCTTGTGGCTCAGGCAGCTGAGGAGACAGGTACAGATCATGCAAAGCCCAAGGACCCAGGTTCGAAACCTGGGGCATAGGAGAGGAGTGGAAATAAATATTTAGATTTTTTTGTTTGTTTTTCATGAATTTGTTAGGTTAAAATGTTAGTGTGATTTCTAATAAAGATCATGTAGAGAGCCTTATTTTCGATTTTTGTGTTTTTAAATTATTGATATTGTCTTGTTCATAATGCTACATTCATTTTTGAATATTGACAAAGTATCTCAATCTATATTTCACACACCTTCCTCTCTGATTTTTGCATCAAGTTTCCTTATAGTCTTCTGGATAATGTTTTGTTTTGTTTTTTTCTTCAGGTGTCATAGTTTCTATAGCAAACGCTACTCCCGAGCGCTCTATTTAGGAGCCAAGGCCATTCAGCTGAACAGTAATAGTGTTCAAGCTTTACTACTTAAAGGAGCAGCACTTAGGAACATGGGCAGAGTCCAAGAAGCAATAATCCACTTTCGGGAGGCTATACGGCTGGCACCTTGTCGTTTAGATTGCTATGAAGGTAAGATAGAAAATACAGATGAATAGTGTGACTATGTAGGTGTGGGAGCAAAATTCAAATGGAAGGTTTGTTTTTATTTTTTTATTGCAATAGCTTTGTTTTACAAATTAAAATAAACTCATATGTATAGGTTCCCCATATGTACAATTTCCCCATTCCTTAGATATATGTCAGCATACCCTGTTCTCCACCATTGTCCAGTGGGCTCTGCCACCACTTGTCCACCTCCCCTACCCCATTCCCTGTTGGTGGCCTTGGTTCTATTACAAGTGTCCAAGGGTTGGTTTTGTTTCATGTGTTCCTTTGTTTTGTCTATTCACGTTCCACCTATGAGTGAGATCATCTGGTATCTGTTTTCTTTTGGCTTATTTCACTTGGCATAATCCCCTCCAAATCCATCCATGTTGATCCAAATGACAGGATTTCATCTCTTCTAAGGGCTGTGTAGTATTCTCTTGTGTATATAAATCACATCTTCTTTATTCATCTGATACTGGACACTAGGTAGTTGCCAGTTCTTAACTGTCGTAAATTAGGGCTGCAATAAACATGGGGGTGCATACATCTCTGTGGATTAGTATTTTTTGTATTTTTTAGGTACATACCCAGAAGTGGGATGATGGGCTTATATGAGATTTTCTTATTCAATTTTTTGAGGAATCTCCATAGGGGTTGCACCAATTTTCACTCCTGCATACCAAGAGTGTGCAAATGGTCCCTTTTCTCCACATCCTTACCAACATTTGTTGTCTCCAGACTTGGGTAATAGCCAGTCTCTCAGGTGTAAGATGGTATCTTGTTTTGATTTGCCAGTGAGTAGGAACATCTTTCGGGTGCTTGTTGGCCATCAGATGGAAAGTTTTGTTAGTCCAGCAGTTCCCAAACTTTGTAGTACATTAGAGTCTTCTGGGGAACTTTAAAAAATTCCAGTGCCAGGTCACTCCACTACCATTTAAATCATATGGCCTGAGAGATGGGCATTAATATTTTTTGGAAGACCCAGTATGTAAAGTTTAAGAACCATAGCATTAAGCTTTTACAATTAATTTAGGGCTTCCACTGGATATTTCACTTCATACTTTGAGAGTCTTTTTCTGATTCCTTTTTTTCTGGTTTTTGGTGAGGGATTAGTTGGGTATAAAATATACAGATAGTGCTCTATATGACAATGTTGCTTGTGAGAACTGGTCAGTTCATTGTAACCTCCAGAGTGGGCTTGATCTAGGTCATACTTGGTTTTGTTATGTAATATTTTAAGTTCATGTGAACTGACCCTAGAAGTTCAAAGGAGCTGTGCTGTCTTTGATAACATTTGGTGACTCCGTCATAGATGTTAAAATAGATCATACAAGATGCAGTTCCTCCAAAGCATATTTTTATAAGATTTTAAAAATAAACCTAGGAGTCTAGGAGTGATTTGCTCTTAGCAGAAAGATGAGTTCAAAATGTAGAAATAAGATTTGGAAGTTGGGCTTAAGAACAAATCCGCTTACCTAGCCAGAGAGCTCTGCCTATTATGGATTTGTTTTTAAACCCTAGCAAGCCAAGCTTTGTTTTCAGATTAAATTCTTTATTTCAATGTTAACTTTCCATACTTTCTAGCTGCTTTTATCACATTGATTGCATTCTGCTGCGTGCTGCTTCCACAGTCACTGAGGAATGCAGTTGAATAACTCCACAGCTTCAGTGCTTAGCAACAAGGATGGTTAGAGTCATTGCGGGCAGAGGATGGTCTCCAGTTGGCCAGCGAAGCTTCACAGGCTACCTTCACTCTTTGAGATTTGGAGCAGGCTGATTCTGGTAACGTCCTGTGGCGCTTTTTTGCCACCTGCCAGCAGAACTTCCTTTACTGGTGGAAACATTGCATTAGTGAAGTGCATTCTTTCCATTTCCTTCTGAAGTTCAACAGGGAAGTAAAACAATAACTGGTTGCAAACAAATGCATTCCTAATCCAACACATTGCCCTTAAGAGTTAGGTAATTTCTGGTTAAGTAACCATAGTGTGTGGTAGAATGTGCACAAATGTTATAAATGCTGCTAGGGTGGAGGAGTATGCAGAGAAAATCTGCCAGGGATTGTGTGGGTTTGGGACTTAAGCTGTTTTTCTGTTTCCATGAGTGATTTGTGCCAAGAATTATTTCCTCTTCTCCTTGTTTTTCTTAGCATGAAGAGTTGAGAGTTGGTCCCGGTAGGGCATCCTGCTGTGGGTTTAAAAAGAAGCAAGAGCTATCAATCTTGATACTTATTGAATATATATATATTGAAGCACTTTCTGTCTAGCCCTCAGCAAATGCCTTTTGAGATACCTTTTATGATTTAAATGCAAAAGTAATCCTTAGGTACCCCTGAGGTCCTTTAGTTTGTAGAACTGGGCATTGACTTTTGGATTGTAGACACTCTGCCCTTTAAACCTAAGAACCTAGGTTCTTAGCATGTTAAGAGGCAGAAACAGATTTTATTGGAAACATCTCTCAATATTTAAACTATTGATTGGTGTCAGGTTTGTTCCTCTTAACATTCAGCTGGACTGTGTATATGCTTTGGTTTACTTTTGCATGTTTTTTTCTTTCACTTAAGTGAAGGTGCCTTTGCAGTGCAGACTTTTTCCACATCTGTCAAGTGTTCTGGGGAAAGCACACTTCTTAGCTATTACATCAATATACCCTCCAGTCTAATCACACCATCAGAATTTTTCCCTGGCTTACCCTTTGTCTAAAATTTTGAAGGTTTGTCATTTGGAAGACTGTCAAAGTGGAAACATGACTTGGAATGGTAATGTGTTTGAATTTTCTCTACTTTATGTTTTCCAGGTCTCATTGAATGCTACTTAGCCTCCAACAGTATTCGTGAAGCAATGGTAATGGCTAACAACGTTTATAAAACTCTAGGAGCAAATGCACAAACCCTTACCCTTTTAGCCACCGTTTGTCTTGAAGACCCAGTGACACAGGAGAAAGCCAAAACTTTATTAGATAAAGCCCTGACCCAAAGGCCAGATTACATTAAGGCTGTGGTGAAAAAGGCAGAACTACTTAGTAAGTGTATCTTATTCCCTGTTAGTTGATAATTGTATAAAACCTGATCAATTGGATTCCTCAGTCCAGCTGGTTAGAAGATCAGACTGGTGTGTGCCTTTTGCACTAGATCTGAATTCGTTGATATTTAGCATAACCAAATATAGCTGGCTTAGACCTGCTTGGGTTGTCGGTGACTGACTCAAACCAGCTATACTCCGTTTGATACCTGTTCAACTCACTTTGATGGTTCAGTTTTGATTGTACTGAACTAGTTTGGACCAAATATAACTGGTGTCATCCAGTTTTAGACTGTTTTGACCATCCGATTGGATTCTCATGACTTCTTTTTTAACCTTGGTTTTCTTAGTCTTTGATTTTTGATGAATTCATTAATTTGACAAAATGTATTTTGACATTTTAAAAAGTATTTTTTAAGCATGCATCTATTTTCATTTATTCATCTTGGTTGTCCTGTCCTTCCGTAATCATGCCCACCTGCACCTGCACTCTACCCCTGCAAACTCAGGTCCCTGGGATGTATGTGGGCTAGGGTGAGTGGACTTAACCACTAAGCCACCAGGGTGATATTGACCTTTTTTTCAGATTTATTTTTTATTGTAGTAATGCTACACATTAAAATAATCTCTTAAGTATAGGTTCCCCATTCTTAGATCTATTTCAGCATACCCTACCCTCCACCACATCACCAAGTGTTCTTCCCCATTGTCCAGTGGGCTCCACCACCATTTCCCCCTCCCCCCAACCCCATTCCCTTTTGGTCACCTCACCAACATACTGACTTTTTGTTTAAACTCGGGTTAGTATAAAGTTTTTTAAAATTAGAACTCAAGCTGTATATTTCCTAATGGAATAGGAATTCAAATGAGCTTGCCTACCATACCACTCTTCTTTGAGAACATCTATAGATTACAGAATTGTCATTATTGTGGTTTTGTATATATGACTTGAGATGGGACTTTATTTCCAAAGTATTGTATGAGTAGGAAAATGAGGATTTTTTTCTTTGCAGGTAGAGAACAGAAATATGAAGATGGAATTGCTTTGCTGAGGAATGCACTAGCGAATCAGAGTGATTGTGTCCTGCATCGGATCCTAGGAGATTTCCTTGTAGCTGTCAATGAGTATCAGGAAGCAATGGACCAGTATAGTATAGCACTAAGGTAGGCACTTAGCCTCCCATGGGGGGAAGGTCAATGAGGGGTAGAGGAGGCAGGGAACGATGTAACAGGAGTTCTGGAAACACATTTTGTGCCCATGGTTGAAAACAGAGTAAACTTATAGTAATAGTAGATGAGTTACTTACGAATTCATGACTTCAAAACATTTTTTCTTAAAGTATATTAACATTAAAAAATGGTTTCACTCATTTACCAGCCCATTCTACTATAATATCTGTTTTCATTTGTATAGATCATCTTCCTGGCCTTGCCCACACACATACATATTTTTATAGGGTTATATGTAGTATATATTTTATATTCTGCTTTTTTAAATCAAAGTATTGTAAGTACTTTCCCATGTTTCTACCTATTGTAGTTAAAAACTTAAGCTCTGAAATTTGAGTTCTATCTTCACCACCTGTTATTTTGGGCAAGTTACTAACAAATTTTCTCGTCTATATTTACCTTATTAGGTATTAAATGATTAAATGAGGATTAAATGATTATTCCATGTAAAACCTCTTAGTACTGTGCCTGGTACATAGTAAATACTAAATAAATAGTGGTATTCTTACTACTTAATACAGAAGTGATTTCTTTGAGGGTTGTCTGTGTGTCTGTAAGGTTATGGTAAAGGCCTGTCGAATCTGATCACATCCATTTACTTGTTGAGCACTTCAGCACCACTCATGTGCCTGGCATCTCAGTAACCACTAGAGATGCCGTGATTCCAGAGCGCTTAGTATCAGACTTGCAGACTGATGCCACGTGCTAAATGCTTTCATAGCAATTTCTAGCAGGCCAGGTGGGAGTGCAGTGAGTGGGAGCTCTGGGTGTGGGTGAGAACTATATGGAAGGTTTCAGAGACAGAGAGATGTAACAAATCAATCTATAGCTGTATAAGTAGGAATAGGATTGTAACATTGGTTTTACCTGCTCTTTGGAAACCCACAAGCAAGTGAGAGGATAAAATATCAGACTTTCATTGCTGGTGGGGTTTGCTAGAGATTAGAGATTTGATGACCAAGGTGATGGTCAAAAAAGGAAAGATGAAAAGATTGCTTAGGAGTCAAGCAAATAAACAGTCTGGAGCCAAAACTGGGGGTTTTGGTACATGTGATGACTCTTAACTACGGGATGTTTGGGTTGGGGTAGCTTTGGGTCCTGGGGTCTAACCTAGGAGTTGACAGATCTGTTCTATGGTATAGCATGTTTTGATTGACTACTGAAATGCTGGTATGTTTGATTATATCATAAAAATGTAGAGCAATTTTATTCACAAAGTATTTTTTGTAATGTTATAGCTTAAAAACCCAATACTGTTAAGAAATTCCATTTGAATTTTTCTGTTAATGGTTGTTTGCTACTTTTTCATTTGTGTTATATAGTAACTTCCTTCAGCAGAATGCTAGGGGTAATAAGTGAAAGTGTAAAGATTTAATAAATAACATGGAGAAACACTCTTAAGAATTCTGAAAATTAGGAAAACATCTTTTTTTCACTTCTAGCAGTGGACTCCCTTGATTGACAACCTGTGGACCTAGAATGGTTTGGAGAGGCCAGGCTTTTTCACTGTCTCTGTGACTGGGTGGTCATTTCACTGCTGTGCCAGGGAGATGGCGCATCAGCCAGCAAGAAGCAAGGCAGAGATTCAGGCCTCTCCTTTGTTTTGTTGTCCCCTAGTTTGGACCCCAATGACCAGAAGTCTCTAGAGGGGATGCAGAAGATGGAGAAGGAGGAGAGTCCCACGGATGCCACTCAGGAGGAGGATGTGGACGACATGGAAGGGAGTGGGGAAGAAGGGGACCTGGAGGGCAGCGACAGTGAGGCGGCCCAGTGGGCTGACCAGGAGCAGTGGTTCGGCATGCAGTGAGGCAGGTGGCAGCTCCGTGGCTGCACTGGCCTGCCCTGCCCTGAGCACTTCCCGTGGACTGAAGGAACCTGTAGGAGCCTGCTCTCTGGGAGGACAATGATTCAGCATGTGATTGCGGCAGGGGTCTCTCCCCATGCTCCATATTTCTAGTAGTGACTTCGTTTTAAAAAACTGAGCCTGACCAACCTTCCATATATCTCCATCCTCCCCTGCTCCAGCCAGGGAGGACCAAGAGAGCATTCTGGGAGGCCTGCAGATATGCCGGGGCTTCTGGACAGAGTGCTTTTTATATGTAACATTTCTAAATCTGAAAACTCGAGGAATAGACAGTGTTTTGTCTGTGATGTCTTGGATGGGTTCAAAGGTGTGACCTATCACACAGCGGGAGCATCGTCTCCCGAGTTGGACTGCGACACAGGCTGGCCCTTTTAGAGAGGGTTCCCTTCCCAGAAATCGTCGTCCCGGGCTATCCAAACTCCCCTAGTAACCTTACTTCCTTCTGCAATGTGAGTAATGCCTTAAGATGACAGTTGCTGTTTTGCAGAACATTTTCCTGTTTGCTAATCTGGTAACTCGCATATGAGCCTGGGCCAGATCTGAGAGAAAGGTGTGACCTAGAGCATGAACAGAGGCGCGCTGGGGCAATTCACTAATAAAACCTTTTTGTACAGTAATGGTGTTGGGTTCATCAGAATGGAAGCCCTTTATAGTTTCTTACCTTTTTGGTCTCATTCACAATGCATTGCTTCAGTTCCATTATTGTTTGCCCTAAGTGGACTCCTTTTCTTCCTATCTAGCCTGGAGCCTGCAGAATTGGGAACCTCGGGTAACACAGCTGGTTTATCCATTTGCATTTTCTATGTGTAAAGTCTTCGGGGAGTCTTTGGCCAGATCTTAGACTGACTCTGCCTGGCTCAGTCAGTTGAGGCTGGAGTCTGTTTTCAGTACTTTGTTATGGGTTCAGCCTGGGAAGCTGCTCATTCCCTAGACTCTGGGACTGGGGGACCCTCCATTCTCTTCCCCTTTTTCTTAAGATGAGACTCTTTTGATAATATATTAACTTGGAGTGAAGGTGAGGGGCTGGCAGAACTACAGATTCTCTTTCGGACAAAATTAAAGCTGGTGCAAAATGTAAATTTGACATAAATGAAAATTTCTAAAGTATAAAATATGTAAGTGTACAGTGGTTCAGGAGCTCAGAACATTGGTGACTGCAACTTAAGATGAGCAAAATTACTGTTAACAAAACCTGAGCAGCATCTCTTGGTCAAGCAGTTTCTAAAGAACCCAGCGGGCAGCTGTGATGAACGTGCTGCCCAGAGAAGATGTAGTGCTCACTTCTGGGTGTGACCACGCTCTGCTCAGCTGGCTTCTGCACAGCATCACTGGTCAGTGCAAAGTCTCTCTGCTATTTTCCTCACTCAGGGAAGCCCAATCCCACCCTGCTGATCTTGTTTCTATGAGGTTCCTCACCTCACCTCTTCGATTTCCCTGGGGTCAGAGTGGAGGCCAGGCCCTGTGTGTTGCTTTCTGACCTCCCCCTCACATCCGCCTTTTTCGTGAGTTCTCCCTGTCAGCTCTGATGGAACTCCTGGATTAGTCTGCCCTGTGTCCCAGCAACACCCTAGCTGGATCCTTCAGACACCCTCCATACAGCTCCCAGCATTCCCACCCTGACAACTTTGGGGTGATGACCGGTTTGGGAGAGAGTGGGTGCTATGTTTTTAGAGCCCAACAGGATGGGAAACACTATCCACATCAAAGAATGGGAGGGTTTCACTTGGAGGGTGCTGGTGCTGCCACTTGGTCACACAAACCTACCTTGTGGGGGCAGTGAGTCCCAGGAAGCAGGGACAAAGTCAGCTCCCCAGTTCTGGCCATCCCACTGAGCCACCTGCCAGGAGATCCAGCAACTTGATGGGTTGGTGCCTAGGTTCTCACAGTCACCACAGGTACCTGCTGGCTGGAATTTCATGCCGCCGATATGGGGATGTTTCATTATCATTTCCCCCCTTTCAGGTGGTTCTTAGCATAGGTTTGGAATGAGACTGACTGGGTTCTAAAAGCCTCAGGGCTCCCACTTGCACCTGCAGGTCAGGGGCTGGTAGTCAGCCTCTGCAGCCAGGCCTGCCTCATCCACTTCTGGGCCAGGGACTCAGTAGACCTGTGAGGAGTTCAGCATCGTGCCCACTGTGAACATAATCCTCGCCGCCAGGGTAGAGGCCAGAGTGCCATCTCCCCAGGGGAGTGGGGGACTTGTATCACTGCAACTCTTGCTCTTTCTCCTGGAGGCCCCTCAGGGAGGTGCTCTCTGAAGGAAGGGCACTTCCTGCCCTCCAACTTGGGGCCTTTACATTCTGTTTCTGAACCCCTGCTATGTTCAAGGGGTCTGGCAGATGTGACCCCTACTCTTGCAGGCCTCTGGTATGAGGAGCTCTACTTGCCAGAGGTAATTTGAGGGCTATAGTCCTCCAGCCTCTGAATTCTTGTTCAGAGAACAGGGCCAGTGTTAACCCAAATCTTGACTTCTCAGGTTGAATGTGCTCAATGATGCATATTCCCAGTCCCAGCACCCAGTCTTCTCCAAATTCTGGACCCAAGAATGTGCGTTTTTAACCCTTCTACCCTGACTTCCTGTTCTGATGCAGGTGCTCCAAATACTGAAAAACCTGGGGTAAGGGTCCTGGTAGCTGCAGGTGTCCCTTTAGAAATCCCTTAGGGGCCCCACTGGGTGGCAGCAGTTCCCACGTCCAGGCCTGCACTACTCACCCTGAGGCCACAGGACCACGTGCTACAGTGCAGCCAGTGGATTGCATCTTGGGTTTTTCATCAGCTTTTTGGAAGCCTACAACCAAGCGAGAAAATTTTTCTCTGATGACAACAGGCAGGCCTGATGTGACATGCATCTCACCAAGGCTTCCAGGGACAGCAGCCACAAGCCGTGCCCTCCAGGAATCCCTAGCACTGGGAGGGCCCTTTGAGGTAAGTACCTTACTAAGGTTTTCCCCCTCCCTCAGCAACTTCTCTGCTCTTGGGCAGTGGGAGATGGCCCCGGGCACCACCTCCCATCTTGTCGTCCCACTCCTCTGACCTTCCCCGGATAAACCCAGGTCATCATCAACCAAGACCAAGGTGTGCGCTGTAGAAGATGTCAGTCACTGCCAGTGCAGGACACATCTTGTTTCACAGACCACAGGTTGTAGCCACAGCAGGAGTAATCCAGAGGCCACAATTTGGTCTCCTTAGAAGCCATTAAAAGAACCATTTAAAAATGACTACCCTTGTATTACTGATGGGTTGAAATGATACTGCCACCGTAGGAAAGTGACAGTTCTTCAGAAATGTAAATATTACCACCATGTCCAGCAATCACACTTCTGGGAATTGAAGCAGGGTCTTAAACACGTCTGCACCTGCGTGTTCACGTCTGCACCTGCGTGTTCACAGCAATACTTGCTGACAGCCACCAGGTAGAGACAGTACAAGTGACCATCCGTGAACAAAGAAGATCCACTCCAGGTGACGGACTGTTGCTCTTTATATCTGCCTGGAGAAGGAAAGCAATTCCACGTGCCCTGGTGGCTCCAGCGCTGATGTGGCAGCTGGGGCACAGGCCACGTAAAACCCAGGGACCCAGGTTTGAGACGCGGTGGGGGTGAGGGGGACAGATGGGCAAAACCAAAAATATAAAGTGCTGCACCCTTTCTTAAAAATGCTGCCTCTCCTTTTCTTTATAAAAGGAAGGCAACTCTTTAACGTACATATATGAACCTTGAGGAAACTATGCTAACCGAAAGAAGCCAGTCACAAAAGGACAGAAACTTTAATTCCTATCTGTAGTGCCTAGAGTCAAACTGAGTGAAAAGTAGAATGATAGTTGTCAGGGGCTGTGGGGAGGGAGGAATGGAGAATTTGTGTTTCATGGGCACAGATTTCTATTTGGAGTGTTGAAAAATTTCTGGAGCTAGTATAAACGTATTTGTGTATAAACCCTAAAAAAAAAAACTAAATGACTTGAAATCCTACCAATCCTACCATTCAGAAAACTCTATTAGCACAATTCTGTATTGTGTATCAATATGCACTATTTGAAAATGAAGGCAATTTTAAAAATCAGAAGAGTATATAAGATTAAAACTACATCTTCCCAGTCATGACTGAATCCCAGCATCTCTCCACAAAACTATTTCTGGTACTACCTTTAGAAAAATGGTTTCGTGCTTTTGCCAAATGATGAACGTCTGAGAAGTTCCATCAGAGGAGTCGTGCTGTACAGAAATTCCTGCCAGTGGTATCAGTGTGCTCTGTTTGATTCTTCTGGTGGGTGAAACAGTTTGTAACCCTTCTGTCGGGTGGGCATTTGTTTCCAGTGTTCTTTATAATTATTACAGTCTGCAGGGTCATGAACATTTTGGCATCATTTTCCAAAGACCTGCAGAGGTCAAGTTCCTCGTCTTGGTCTCGGTATGTGCATGTGAGGCTTTGATAGATGCTGTCAGATTGCTTTCCAGCGACAGTTGGGTGTGCTTGTTTCCCACACGCTCACCAGCGCTGGTGTCTTCAAGCATTTTCAGTTTGCATCAGTCTTAGATGTGATAAATATGTCATCATTTTCGTTTGCTTGAGCTGCTATTCTTGTGCAGGCGTCTGGGCTGGGCCACAAGGGAAACCTTTCCTACTTTATCACATCTCGATCTCACACCCGTGAGGAGTGGGTGAAGTAGCCCCATTTCACAGATGAGCAAACAGGCTCGACCGGGTGCATTAGTTGTTTGTGTCTGTCCAGGCTTTCTCATCGTGGAGCTTTAATATGGTTTTACCCATGATCCCGACATGCTTGTAGATTTTAGAGAAAACGGCCACCCTAAACACACCTCACCGTCTTTCCTCTGTGGTCCTCAGCCTTGTTGATTTACAGTCTGCCAGACGTCTGGCAAGGACAGCGCCATCATGATCAGCCACCCACGCTGCCCCCCAGCCACTTAAATCCTCCTGTATCTGTCTCTATAAACAAGCCTCTGGTGACCTCCTTTGTGCTCACAGCTTTTTCCTTCTTTGGGTAAATTCCCAGGAGGGGAATTTCAGTGTGAAAGTGTATATATAATCTTTTGGGCTGGCTGGCTGATCCTCTGTGCAGTGAGGCCATAAGCCCAGGCTAGCCCTGGCGCCTATCTCTGGCTGGTGTGGCCTCCTGTGGCTGCCCCAGTCTCTGAAACGCCTTCCTGACTTCCCCATACTGGAATCTGGAGCTTGTGATGGACTCTGGTGACGTTGTTGAGATCTCTGCCTTCTCAGGTCTGTGGGATTTAGGGTTCCTTCCCCTAAGACAGCCGTTGCCTGGCTCTGGGTTGTGGGGTGTTTCCTGGACTAAGGTTAGTCCTCCATACTTTAGGGCTGAGACTGTGTGCCTGAGGTTTATTGGGGTGGCTGGATGGGGGAGTGTGGTTGGTTGCAGGCTACCTGAGGCCTCCCTGAATCATCCTCCGTCCTCGCTACGCCAACTAGGTGAAGCTGCAGCCAGTGGCCTCTCACTGGTTGTGTGGCTGTGGACAACACCGTTAGCCAGCTTGTACCTCCATGTTCCTTTGGAAAGACCTCAGAGTTGAATCCCATCTCTCTATCATGAGTGTGGGGCTATGCTAAGACCGTCAGCACCCAAGCCCTGGGGTGGGACGTGTAGGAGGGGACTAGCAGCCTCTCAGGGCTAAACCTGGGACATTCAGCAACCCTGTGGACATTAGACTTGCCCTCTGAACTGGGCTGAATCAAATTTTCCTTGACCCTCAGTATAGCTCTAGTCATACTTGGGCCCATAGTCCAGGAAAATTATTTTTTAATTTTTTGATCATCTTTCACCATGACCTCAGTCTACTTAGCTCGCTGGCCCATCTCCCTTGTCCATCCTCTGGGGCAGTGGGGATTTTATCCAAGACTTAAGTGGGACAATGAGTGGAGGTCCAGTTGATGCCCAGATTGAAGCCCCATCCTTGACAGGCTGAAATGAGCTAACCCCTTATGCCCCCCTCACAGCTCCCCATTCCCAAGCCAACTGCTGCTGCTCTCCTGAGCCTTGCGATATGTGATGGGAAAGGACAGAGGGGACTCCTGTGCACAGCCCCCATCTGCAGCTTCTTCTGGAATGGCGGCCAGGGACTTAAGCCGGCCATGTGTCGACCAGGAAGGCAGCTTAGAGAGGCGGCCAGGGAACCATCCTGGAGCTCAAGGCCTGGAAAAGTGCTCCAAGCAGATCAGGAGAGCAGCCTCCCATGAAGAGTAATCCTGCTAGTGCCCCGGGCCCAGAGCCTGCCCAGGGGCCGGACAGGTATTCTATTTTTTAATAATGTAAAATTTAGGAAATGCACATACAGAAGTATATTAGAGCCTAATGTTTAAATACACAGATAAAATATGTTTATACTCCACCTAGGACAAGAAATAGAATGATTTCACAGTTCACATGAAACCTGATCACACGCCCATCCCCTCCTCCTGCCTTCTCCCGCCTACAACCCCGCCACAGGAACCACCACTCTGAATTTCATTTTTGTGCTTCCTTTATTTTCTGACCCTAGAATTTCTATGAACCTTGGGCAAGTAGTTGAAGTCATTTTTCTAACCTATAAAATCATACTGCTAATCCCTTGTTTTATTCTCCTTTTGCCATGTTTTTATCTTAACCAACGCATGTGTTTGCTTCTTGAAGTTCACGTAAATGGAGGCATGCTGTCTGTGTTTTTCCATGTCGTCTTATTTAATATTATTCAGAAAAGATGTTCTTTACAGAATTCCTAAGAGTAGCGTGTTTTTCCTAGAGAACACAAGAACGTGGGCACAAAAAGGGAAACTAGGGCCTTCCTGTCATGGCTGGTGCTGATCTCTTCAGGGCCTTCCTGTCCTGGACTGTCCTGCACGTGCAGAAGGAAACCAGGCCCTTCACAGGTATCAGTGCCTTGGTTAGAGATTGGGCTCTTTCTGACACTAAGAGATATCTGTAGAGTCTGCCCCCAGCTGCTCCCATCCCTGGGGAGCGCTAACCCCAAGCAGTCAAACATTTCCTGGGAGGCATAGGTCATGTGCACAAAGCCATCTTTATACATCCTGTAGGTGTGGTCTCATGAATGCTGGTCGGGCTCTGACTTCACCAGGAAGAAGGAGGCTTCTGAGGCCCTGAGGGCGTGTGACTCTTGAAGAAACTGAGGAACTGGGACCAGGAACTTGGTCTTGTCCAGAGGGGTCAGGGCCTTCTCTCTGGGGTAACACTTCACTATCGCTGGGACCTTGTTTGGGAACTTAGGCCAGAGTCTAGCAACTTCCTCTTACATCGTTAATTAACTCTTCCTCTGCCTGAAAAGTCTAAACCTTGGGTTTATCTGTGGAGGCTGCATTTTGACTAGCTTTTAATAAAAGGTGGGCAGGCAGGCAGGAAGATAGAGGAGGAAGAAGTACCTTATTTTATTTAGTTGTTCATCTTGGCTGTCTCCCTCAACCCCTACCGCACCAGGGCACACCAATAGACATTATTTTTACAACAGTTTTAAATTACAAAAAACTGAATAGATCGTACGGAGAATCCCCATTTACCGGACACTTAAGTTTCTTTTTCCCCTGTTATTAAGAGCTTACATTAGTATGGTACTTTTAGTAGAATGAACCAAGATTGATAAATTATTAACAAATGTCCATAGTTTATTCAGATCCCTTGGTTTTCACCAGATGTCCTTTTTCTGTTCCAGGATCCCACCAAGGATAGCAGAACATCTAGTCAGCACGTATCCCTACAACTCCTCTGGGCTTTGACAATTTCTCAAATTTTGCTTGGTTTTGATGACTGACAGTTTTGAATGTGGTCAGGTATTTCGTAGGTTACTTCATTTTTCATTGTGATGTAATATTCCGCAGTGCGGCTGTTAACACTCCATCCTGTTAATTCTGCCGTTGATAGACACCAGACATTTCTAAGTTTTTCAGTGTTGCTACGATTTATTTTTATACATGTCTTTGAATATGCATAAGCGAATATTTCTATAGGGGTGGAATTGATGGGTCTAGGGTACATGCAAGTTCAGTTTTACCCGATAGAATCAGAACAGTTTTCCAAGCTGACACGTTCACCTGAGGCATTTTGTTCCACTTCCTCCTCAGCATCTGACATGATCAAATCTCAAATTATCATCTTTTTAAAGGAAAGGAGAGGTACAGGCAGGAATGAAGGCGAGTAGAGAAAGGCAGGCAGGAAGAAAGAGAAGTCATCTTTTATTTAGTTGTTCATCTTAGTTGTCTCCCTCCTTCCCCCCGGAATGCGAACCCAGGACCTCGGACTGGACTGCACCAAACCGCTGCTCATCCATCCGGGTGCTTCTTTCATTTTCTCCAATGCAGTGGGTGTGAGATGAAGCAGTTTAAATTATATTTTTCTATTTTGCAACAGTATTGAATAGCATTTCATATATTTAGGTACTAGTTGTGCTTCCTCTTCTGTGAAATTTCTTTTTCACTTTTCTATTGGTTTATCTTTTTATTCATAGATTTTTTTTTTTTATACAGAATATCTTCATTTGTGGCTTGAGTTTTCATTATCTTCATAGTACCTTTTGATTAAGAGGGCGTTAATATTAATGTAGTTGCCTTTATTTTTTATGCTTGTATTTTCTAATCTTAAATTCTTCTCTGCCTCAACATCAAAAGCATATTCTCCCACATGCATGAAGTGAGCTGTAGGGATCCCATTTTACTGATTTTTTTTAAGGTGTTCAGGCAGGAATGAAGGTGAGTAGGCAGGCAGGCAGGAAGACGGAGGAGGAAGCACTTTATTTTTATTTAGCTGTTCGCATAGTTTCTTTCCCCTGACCCTGGGACTTGAATCTGGGACCTTGGAATGTCCGTGGCACTGCTCCCAGAGTGTACTAAACGCTAGTACCAGGGCATGCCCATTGATTTTTCATTTATTTTTAAACATGCATAAGCAACAGTTACCTATAGTGCCTGATCAGTGTTCGTGGTGAGCTCCTGGCACAGGTCTTCACCCCACCCCGCCATCTTAATTATGATGCTTTTACATAATTAGTGGTATTTGGAAGAGTAAAGCTCTGACCTTAGCAGTGCTTTGACTTTTCTTAGCTCTTTATACTTCCATAAAATTTTTAGTATCAGATGGTCTAATAGATTTTTTTAAGTTAGATTCACAGTTTTCCAAAGGGCATATGGTGTGATTTCTCCATCCTGCCTTTCTTTTCTAATTTCCTCTCCAGAAGTAACCATAGTTACTAGTTTCTGGTTTTCCAGAAATAGTCTGAAGTCACTTAAATTTATGTGTATATACTGCGCCCCTCTTTTAGTTGCATAATTCATGAGCAGAGATTTACTTCAGAAGGAAAGTTTTAATTTTCAACAAAATCTTTTTCTAAACAGGTCATCATTTATAAATATTATAGGATGTATACATATATATATATATAACTTTCAAATTCTATTTCTGAATCACAGCAGTTTGAGTAGTTTCTAAACATATAAAAAAGTGTATTTTATAATTTCTATTGATTTTGACAGAAAAGAAGTTTCAGCTTCCCCACCAACGTCCTGGCTGATTGTTGCACGAGAAGCGCAGTGAGCCTTGCAGAGCAAACACACCCGGATCAGGCTGAAGTCATTCTTTCAGAAGTCAAGCCACAGGAATAGCATATTTAGTACATTCCTAGCACGTTTGTATTGATTGTATTTAGGGTGGTTTCTCACTGGTATCCTTGTGGTCTGCATTTCTTTCATCTTCATTTTCTGTTGGTTCGTGGTATTATTTCTGCTTGAGTGGTTGTCGCAGGAATAGCGCGGCACTTAGCAGTGAGTCTGTGTCTAACGTTCCTTAGCATCTCCCCCGCTGCTTCTGAATGAGGGGGGCCCCAGACCACCGGCACGGCTTGCCCCTCCTCACGTGGCAGCCCCCGAGTGAGTGCTGGGGAAGTCTCAGTTTTTGTCTCTCTGAAACTGTTTGATTTCATCTTGATTCTTTAAGTATATTTGCTCCAGTTTAGAATCTAGGTTGCTAGTCTTTTGTTTTTTAGCACATGAAGCTGTTTTCTGGCCCCCGTTGTGACTGCTGTCACATCAAGAAATGGTAATGGGTGACTCCTAAGACCTAAAATGAAGGTGCCTTCCTCTGGAGAGGATTTGCGTTACATGGACTGCCTGCCGCCTAGGAGTGCTGCTAACGACTTCAAGTCCATGGCTCGAGGTCTCCTGGAACTGCTGGGATGTAGTTTGGGTGGCCGACGCTCACCAGTGGCGTGGGCACGCTCGGTCGCCATTGCGCCTTGTGCTCCAGTCGCGCAGCTGCCTGCAGTCTGCTGAGTGCTGGGGAGCCAAGGCGGGTTTGCCTTCGGTTTGTTTTCGCCTTGAAGTATCAGACCTTTGGAGGCACAGCTTTTACTGACCTATGACACGTCCCACTTTTGACACTGCTTTTTCACTCTGAAACCTCGGGATCCCTGCTGTTTTCACAGCTCACTTGGCTGGATACCACTAGGAAAAAGCAGCCTTGGATGTTGTGGGTACCTCTTTCTTGCTCTCAGATTTTGGTCTGTAAACTCTCTACCGTTTTATAGTTCTTTGATGCTTCTGTGAGGACTGAAAAATATTTATCCCAGCATTTTAAAGTTCATTTTTAATTTTAGAACATTTTTAGGCTTTACCGAAAAATTGAGCAGATCATACAGGGCTCCCATATGTCCCATGGCCAGTTTCCCCTATTATTAACATCTTATCACAATTTGTTACAGTTGTCACATTTAACAAACCAATATTTACACATTATTTGCTTTTAAAATGCATTATTACTTATTATAGTCCATAGTAGATTTATTTCCTTAGTTTATGCCTCGTTCTGTTAAAGGATCCTGTCTAGGAAACCATATTACGTTAGTTAGTTGTCTTGTCTCTTCTTGACTGTGAAAGTCCCTCAGGGTTTCCTTGTTTTTGATGACTATGACAATTTTCAGGAGTACTGGCCATGTATCTTGCATAACGTCTGTCTTGGGGACTTGACCGATGTTTTCTCTTTGATTAGACTGAGGTTATCTTTTGGGGAGTAAGATCACAGGTAAATGCCATTGTCATCACTTTATATCAAGGGTACAAGCTCTCAAGATGATATCACCTGGCTGAGGCAGTGTCTGTCAGATTTCTTTACTGTCCAGTTACTTCCCCTGTCCACACTGCATGTCCTTCCTGGAAGGGTCACTTCACGCAGCTCACACTTACGGAGTTGGGAGTTAAGCTGCCCCTTCTGGAGGGTAAAGCATCTACAGAAGTTACTTGGAATTT
This sequence comes from Solenodon paradoxus, assembly GCA_004363575.1. Classification (NCBI taxonomy): domain Eukaryota; kingdom Metazoa; phylum Chordata; class Mammalia; order Eulipotyphla; family Solenodontidae; genus Solenodon; species Solenodon paradoxus. The sequence continues at coordinate 130,769 of RJWH01002134.1, forward strand.
TTCATGGCAAATTTCTAGTTTTGCCCATTTATTTGTATCAATGTGGACTCACGGATTTTATACTTTGGATTTTAATCCAAATGCACTTAATTTTGTTGCTCAAGTTGTTTCACATTTGGCCACTCAGCTTTTTCAGTTGGCATCTCTGAGTCTGGCATAACCCCTCTTTGACCCTTGTTTTGTTTTCAGCCTATCCTTACTCTCAGACACTGTTGGCCTCCAGGCATGTGTTGCACACGCTCAGCTCGTCCTGGAACCAGCCATTTCTCTAAGGATCACGGTTCCTTGCCCTGGAGAATGGTGTTTGAAATCTGCAAGTGGGAACTAAGTGTGCTCATTGCAGCTAGGGTTCTTGTTTCCCAGCTGAGAGTGCAAAGAAATGTGTGTGTGTGCACACAGCTGGAAACATGTATCACCACTTGTGCTGATGTTAAGTTCAATATGGAGTTCATTCTGGTACCTACAACTGCAATTAATTACCACATGGACCTATCAGCATTATTTTTTTTAAAGGAAAGAAAGGTGCAGGCAGGAATGAGGGCAAGCAGGCAGGCAGTGAGAAGGGAGGAAGAAACATTCCATTTTATTATTTGTTGTTCACACTGGTTCGGCCTGGGACTCAAACCCAAGGGTATGTGGTCTGCATTCCTTTGGAGGCGACTGACATAACTGCTCCTCTTACGTGGGTGTGCCTATAATAGCTTTTTCAACAGTCATCATTGCTAGAAACTGTTGACATCGTTCTACTTTGTAAAATGAATGGTAGAATATAATACAAACTGCCCTGCACTCACGTAGTTCCCTGGGCAGACAACACTTAGGAGACGTGATTCCTTGCTGGTTCACACAGATCTACCTTTTTGGAGGCTGCACGTGATGCCACCGTGTGCATGTTCTTAGTGTCTTCAACATCTTGCCTATTGGTGGGCATCTGGGTTATTTCCAATCTTTTGCTTATAATAGTGCAGAATCATTTTTGTGAACATGTGGGTGGATTTAATCAAAGTGAAGTGGCTGCTCAAAGGGTATGGATGTTTACAAATCTCAAACGTTGGTGTGCCTTGGTGGCCTGCCAGATAGTCAGTGGACATGGTCTGCTTGTCCCCCAGGGACCTGGGTTTGAGACCTGTCTAGGTGGAACAACTAAGAGGAACAGCTAACTCTCTCTCCTCTCTCTGCCTGCCTACTTGACTTCATTCCTGCCTGCACCTTTCCTTTAAAAACAAAACGCAAAAACACTCAGGCATTGCCCAGTTGCTCGCTAGAGATTGGACCGGAACGTGTTCTCATTGCCAGTGTACTTTTTTCGTGATGCCAGCTGCAAAGGAGAGACCACATCAGACTTTCTTTGCTATTCATATGAAGGGAATTTATCACAGAGCTCTTCTGAAAATTTTGCGTTTTATGTTGTCTTATCACACTCGACTTAACAGGATTTTGTGTCATACTTAGGAAAGCCTTGTACTCTGTATTCTCCTAGTACTTTTATGGTTTAATTTTAAAAAGATCTTAGAGATGCAAACAGGCATAATGAAGACATCCATGCACAGCACCTAAGTATGACTGGTGGGGGTGAAGCTCTGCCCCTCCTCCCCTCAGGATTCCTAGATTCGCAGTTTCCCACCCCCGTGGCTGGTGTCTGCAAACTCGTTAGAGATGTTTGCTGTCGTCCACAGAGGTGGAGTTCATGTAAATATAAGTGACCCTGTGACTGTTTAACTGCCTTTGCTGTGCGACCTCTTAAAAGACGGCTGTGCATTGATTTTTCTGGTGCACACACACGCACTCACACATGGGCTGTATCTAGAGTTTATGGTACTGGGTTTTTTATATGTATATACGTTTTATATGTATATATACATTTTTTAAAAAAGGAAAAGTGCAGGCAGAAATGAAGGCAGGTAGACAGGCAGGCAGGGAGTGAGAGGAGGAAGAGACACTGATTTTAGTTGTTCATCTTGGTTGATCCCCCCAAGCCCTGGGACCTTGTGATGTATGTGGACTGTACCCAGCGTGCTAAACCACTAGGCTGCCAGGGCGTGCCTGTTTTGTCTGTTTTACAGTTGATACACACGTTGTGTTGCTGCACTGGGTTTTACTGTGCAGATTGATCTATTGATCCTAGTTCATTTATTCATTTTCACTGCAGCGGAGTAACCTGAACATACCTCAAATGTAGTTTCCCCCTCTTGCGCCTGTTAGTCTTATGAACATTCCTGGTGCGGCTCTTTCTGCAAGTGTGAGGAAGTCTCTCCAAGTGGACCTCGGAGCAGGCCTGCTGGCTTGTATGTTAGGCCCATCTGCGGTGGCTCGGTGGTCGAATTCTGCATTTGCCACTCTCGATATGGGAGGACTTTTGTCGGCTGAGGGATATAAAATGGTCTTTTTAAAGGAAAGGTACAGGTAGGCAGAGGAGGAACTTTTGATTAAACCCCCAGTCACCTGTCCTGGGACACAAACCCAGGTCCTCAGGATGTATATGGCCTGTGTTCTGCCAGAGGCGATGAACCCAACTGCTGCTCCGCCAGGGTGCGCCGTGAAATGGTCTTTTACTGTGATTTTAACTTGTCAGTGGAGCTGAACATCTCACTTAGAAGCCATTCACATTTTTGTTAACTTACTTAGCATCTTGTTTACCTTATTTAGCTAATTTTCTTTTGCAAGTGGTTTCTTTTTTCAAATCTTCTGAGTCTTTTGCAACTGACTGGATATAAGGGATCCAGCCATTTATTCTCAAGACAACTACCAGATAATGAACCCAAACTTCACCTAAGCTGAAATGCCACCTCTCACCGCATTTAACGGCTACAGCTTTACAGCTGAGAGGTCTGACACTTCCTTGTGTCCCCTCCCTCCTCCACCCACTGCAAATCCGGGCCCACAGATCCTCTGGTTTTAAGTGGACCTCAGAGCTGCAGACTTAACCACCAGGGTGCACCCTTGGTCATTTTCGTGTTTATTAGAACCAGTGATTAAAATATATTTTCACACATCATTACATATAAACGTGTCACTTGCAACCTGTGGTTGCACTCTGCTCTCTCCTAGGCACTTTCCCATCTCCTGACTGAGCGCGGTGACTAGTATCTTGAGAACACATTCATGGACACTAGTAGATGGTGAGTGTAAGTCTGATGTTTCTATACTTTTTGGCTTATTCAGTGTTATCAAATGTCTTTTCCTACATCTGTGGAGTTGGTAAGACTTTATTAGATTTATAGAATAAATTCAACCATCTTTGCACTTTTTTTTTTTTTTAAAAGCGATTAAAGAACCAGCCTAGAAAACTTAGAACGGAAAAGCTCTGCCCCAAGTCCCTCCTTGGCGGATAAGCACTAATTATCAATCGGGTGAATTCTAGAACCTACTTCTACTTATCTTTTCTGTCCAACAGGGAATGTAGAATTGTACATTGTGTATCTGACATTAGAAGCCTCTGTCCATTTCTAGTCTCCAAGCTGCTGACAGCTAATGTTTATCTCTGAAAATCCTATTCAGCTTTTTGTCATCCTCACGGGTGCAAAGTGGAGACAGAGTCGGGAAAATTTACAGATGTCTGTCACAGAGCCGGATGTCTAACAAGTCTGCTTTCCTATCCAGAAAGTCAAATACAAGGACTTCCTGTTCCTTTTAGCCACTTGGAAGCAAAACTTCCGGGAGCAGGACTAGGCCGTCCGTGTGCAACCGCCCGCCCTCACAGAGAACATCACGCCACACTGCAGCTTATCGTAGAATAGATTTATTTACCGGAAACCATGTTTGTACGGTGCTCGTTACAGCACAGAAATAATCTGATCTCTATTTACAATCTAAAGTCAAACATGCGTTGTGATAAACCGATGTTTAGCATTTTATTAAGATAAATGCATCACAATATTCTTATTGCACCAACATCTGTCTACTGCTTCTGATTTCATTAAATAAGTTACATTTAATACAGTGCAAAATAGCTGTTTGCACACTCAAAGTAGAACTGAAGTTATGAACTGGAGACCTACGTTTTAACCATTCAACACCCGTAGTGTTTTCAGTAAATTTTATAAATAAGCAAACTGTACAGAGCCAATTAAAAAGTAGCATTTCATTGACAGTGTAGAGAAATCGGCTACTTACAACTGAAGGCATGCATTACAATTGAATATTGATTACTGTACATTGAAATAAGCGTATGACATTTTTGCACTGAGAAATATGGAAACTTGGCTGATGGTTTCTAAGTTCTTGAAGCAAAGAAACCAAAATTCTCTGGAGAGGCTTTCTGATTCATTAAGCTAAATTGTACATTTGTAATTATTATTTTGATTTAAAAGCTAGAACCCCACTGATAATACACATTTCCTCCACATAACACACAATGAGTTGGGGAGTTTCCTCTACTTTTCTCCCCCAACCTCAGCCATGCGCAGGGCTGGTAGATGTGTTGCTAAAACGCACATGCACGCGACCGAACACCCTTATATTTCTGCAAAATGGTTTAGGAAGCGGTTACTCCAGTATTGCTGAAAAGGAAAGAGAGAGGAAATCAGCTTTATGAAATATGGGTAGGAAATGTTAGAATAACTATCTAAGGCTAAGATTAATAGTGACAGATGAAAAAGAGTGCTGTCTGACCTCTGAGATTTCACGGCCAGCATTTCTGAGGAACTGTCCCTGAGGTGCTGCCCACACAGGATGGCATCTAGAAGCACTGGCGACACAGACCCCCACATGCCGTGTGGGTACAGACCAAAAGCCACCCTGGCCCACAGGAGAATCCCAGCAGGCAGGCAATTACAGTGGAAGTGAGATGGCAAGAGAAACAGTGTCCTAGGTTATACCATGCCGGGGGCAAGGAAGAGGAGACCATGTGAGCAGCGTGGCAGCTGGGCAAAGCCTTCTAAGTCCTGTTTCCCTGGGGGCGCAGCCCTGGCCCGGCCCGAGAGGGAACTGCCGCACCATTATTTTCCCACGAAGGCAGCTGGAGATTTAGCCCCAGCGTTGTTGTTAAACCCAAAAGGTAGTGGCTGGCAGCTCGTGGGCACAGCAGATGCAGCAGGCTCTCACCGTGGGCAGATGCTCGGTACACTGAGCTAGTGCTGAGGTCTCATTCTGGAGGTCTGGTCACCAGACACTTGGGGCTGAGGTCCCCTGAGGGGTGTGACTGCAGTTGCCCCGCGTGTCGGTGAGCTCCATCTAGAGCCACCTCTGCTGGGCAGATGCAGAGCGCAGCTGCTGGAGCGGCCTCCCGGTGACGACACGTGAGAGGTTGCGGTTTTCTGGGCACAGCTATCAGAGGCTGGCAGGGTGGCATCCAGCACAGCACTGACTGGGGCAGTGGGGGTGGTGTGTTTGCCCCTGCCCACCTGCCCACCAGAAAGAGCTTGGAGCAGGTTTCACTGAGAGCTGCCTGCTGGCCTGTGCATGGTGGAACTGAGGGTGGCACTGCCCTGCTCTGCTAATAGTGGGGGCAGAAGCAGCCAATCCCTGCGATGCTGGTGAGAACAGGGCCTGAGGGCGGGGACGTGCCCACAGCACAGTCTAAGGTGCCAGTGTTGACGTTTTTCAGTCCAAACCACTTGACTTTTGTGTAAAGGCCCCTAAGTCAAGGAAAAGTTGACCATCTGGTCAGTTTGGTTTGAAATAAAGAGCGCCACACCCAACAAACCCAGACATCTCGTTTGTCGCCACACTGCACTCCTGCCATGCGATCCGCTCAACCCATTTCTTTCTACGCCTCATGATGCAAAATTTCACTTGCCCTCCCTCCGTCTGCGAAAGGTCTCGGTGAGTGGCCAGGACTGTGCGTCTAGTGACATGTTCCACTTTCAGTCCCTCAACTCAGATCTCTGAACTTGACAGCACCTTGTCCTGCTTGATACCTATTAACTTTTCCCCAAATTCAAGGTACCGTCAGGAGAACACAGCGTCTCACAGGGAGGGAGATGCCAACCTGCCGAACACATACCACCCACTACCTGTGTCTCCTCCACTCACCCGAGCGAGCAATCAGACTAGGCCACTTGTGCTGGCTGACAGAGCCCTGCCCTAAACCCACTTTCTCATACCCTGGAGAGAGAAGACAAATACCAGCTGCAAAGGACCGACCCAAGAGATGCAAAAAGGTGGCCTATTTAAGACAGATCTGTGGGTGCAAAAATAAGCTCACTGGTTCAGCTTCTTGCTTTCACTGCCTTTTGCTCTCAAAAAAGTTAGGGCCTCTGCCCTTGCCCCTAACAAAAATCAAAAGAGCCACAACTCTTGGTGAATCCTCACCTTGGCGCAGCGAAGGTGACAGTTAGCTCCCTCAGCCTATCACTCTGACCAGGACAGAGTCAATTTCTCTTCGCCCAGGCTTCTGCTGTGTGGCTGTCCTCGGCAGCATGCAGCTACTGGCCTTTGGTCAGCCACCCTGACCCCTGCGGGCACAGGTGCCGCACGCCATCTGCCTGCTACTCAGGACAGCCACGCAGCACAGCAGTGCACACCACGGGGTCCTATGTTAGCGTCATACGGTTAGTGCACTTGGGGACAGTCACCTTAAGGTGAAAGCATCCAAGTTCTAGGGAAGGAAATACTCACGTTAGTTGATGGATGTTGGAAGGCATTGGAGGAAAACACCACAGTTAGGACTGTTAATGACTTACACACTGCTGGTCAGACCGACCTTGAACATGCGCAAACAGTAATGACATGATGGTGGTGGTTAGTGCCACATTCAAATAAAAATAGTTCTATACAGTATGTTCATCTGGTCATGTGCTATTTACAAATTTTACAAAACACATCCATGCACATCCACACACACCTGCCCTCATGTTCTCTACACCAGGCTAAACGGGCCAGCAGAAACTTGCATAAACTGTCACAGGTGACAATCAGTGCCAATTCATTAACAAGGAAAATTCCTGTCCCTGCGGTTGCCGATGCAGCAGAGCAGGACCTTTCCTCCCTGCAGCACAGCACCACTAAAGCATATTCTAGGCTAAGAAACTAAGAGAAAATTGGACACATTTATGAGTTTAAACTAGGTCACTTAAAAAGAAGAGAGTTATTTTTCTGTCCATTTAAAATGTTTTATTTCTTTTTAAACTAGATTGTGAAGTGCCACCGAAATAGGCAATGTTGGCAAAACAATGTCTGTTACAATAAAATACATTAGACATTTAAATAAATAACCTTAAAACTGTGAAGGGACATGAACCCAGCTGATTGACTCTGGGACAATGTTTTCTGCACAAGCGAGAACAGGCACACCTCTGAAGACTGATGTAAACAGAACCATCAAAACCTACAGGAAGAGCGGCCGAGCGGGGGTGGGGGTGTGGCTGGAGGTGAACAGGGCCGAGAGGGGTGAGGGAAGCGGCAAACCAAAAAATACTGACTGAGGTAGCAGTACTCTGCTCAGTGCAGAAAAATTGGCTTATGAATAAAAATTAGACTGTGATCTCAGATTAAATCCAGATGATCATGCAAAAGACACAATACATGCTATTTAGTTTTAGAAAAACAAAAAACAAAAAACCACACACATTCATTTCCTAAAATCTGCTGCCAATTAATTTGCTGACAATGTCTGCTGGCTCAACTTTTTTTTTTTTTTTATACAAGGATGAGTATTAAACAGAACACTGTACATGCTTTTTTTCATCTACAAAAAAATATATGCATAAAATAGTGTTAGTTCTCTGTACATGTCAATGGACACTTTATGTGTATAAAAAAGGAAAATCTTGCCCCACTGGAGTCAGAAAAAGCAAAAGAAAATCTAGAGTATGAAACCTCCTTCACCAGCCAATATGTTCATGTGAAAATTCAGCAGAAATAGACAGTTGCTTTAAACAATAAAAAAAATTAATTGGTTAAGTTAAACATCTTCTTTATGTAAAACTGTCAGTCAAGACCAGAACATATCACTAAAGTTAGTGTCTGTGCTATAGACCCAGATCACCAGGGGCATTATGAGCAGCACGAACGGCCAGGAGATCCCATCGGTGCATGCCGAGAACGAGCAGGATTTGGAGGCAGGCTGCACACACTCTTTACCAGGTTCCAGATAGTTGCGGGCCACAAACTTGAGTGTCTCATCCATCAGAATAACAGGCAAGGAGATTTTCAGCACCATCAGCCACTGGGTCAAATTCAGTGGTGTTATCTGGAAGATAAGCTGAAACACAAAGCAGCCTCAGTCACGTTTCCAGACTTGCCAGAGAAGTGGCCAGGCCCCCACCAGTCCCTGCACCACTTACTGGCAAGGGCTCCACATAGAGGATTAAGAAATGAAGTGACATGGAGAGGCAGATGGAGCCCACGAGCCAGATATTCTCCCAAGGAGGCATCCTCAGCAGGGACTGGTTTTCAGACAAGCTGGGGCACAAAAAGAGGAACATGAACTATGTGAACCAAAAAGGCACAGAAAGGATCTATCATAAAGCAGACTCCAGAATTATGCTCAAGTAAGGCGATGGCTAACCTGGCACTGTCCCCTGACCTAATTCTACTGATTCAAGTTTCTACTGTGGCAAAATTAAGGAAGGATGCTCAGATGTAGGACAAGCTTCCAACTTTAAAATCTAGGCTTTGGCACAGTTAATTCTGTCATTTCAGTGGGCTCAAATGCTTTCAAATGCCCTTGATGCTTAAGCTATTTAGAAATTTCCATTTCTGTCACTGATAATTGGATACAGCATTTGTCTCAATGCTAAAGGGCAAGCGCTCCTCCCGGGGGTAAGGAAGTCCTGTTTCAGGCCTCCACTGGCTCTTCAAGAACATGCGGCTAAGCACTCGCAACCGTACTTCCTCACGGTGGTGACCACAAGTAAGACTCCTGAAATGGGTTGCTTGCTCTCCCTTCCTTTTGGGAGGGAAGAGCTGTCCTGTCAGTCTCAACTACGACACAATCCCAACACCCTGAGTCAGACCTCTCACCCCAACTTGCCAGAAGGACTCACTGACCTGTTGAGGGCGTTACACATCTCTATGGTCACTAGGACAGAGAGCGCCATTGTCATCGGGTACGGGGATTCAAAGATCGCACAATCCACTCCTTCAAAATCCGGGTTGTCCTCTTTACATTGTAGGAAATGACTCTGCAACAAAAGGCCGATCAAGTTCTTATCAGTCAAGCGAATTTCCAAAGTTCACGCACTAAGTCCACACCAAGTCCAGAGCACTCACGACACGAGACTTCACCCCATTTCTCAGAGAAGTTCTGGTCCTTCAGAATAATCTTCGATGCTTATTGCTCAGGCCTAAAGAGTATTATTACTTGAGAGCCTCCCACACCACAGCGCCCAAGGACCGCCTTGTCTGAGGGCTTACGATACTTTGTGTCTGGGGAAGAGAGAGGAGGAGTGTAAATACCAGCTGATAGAAGGACACTCTCGGACCACCGTCGGCAGCAATGAACCACCACGCAGCAGCACCCACGGTAGCGGCGCCAACGTAACCTGGAAAGAAACATCACGATGCCCACACTGGAGGTTTACGACCTGCACTGCTCACTGCAGGTGCTGCCTCATGGGCCACCCAGGAGCACAGAGACACGCTGTGTCTGGGAATGGGAGGACTGAGCTGCCGTTGGCAACTGCTCACTCAAAGCAGCCAAAGCAGCGAAACTTAGGGTCTGTCTCTGTAAGTGTCTGGTACACAAGAACCAGGAAAATTTTCCTTCAAAGTCTGTGCAGACAGCGTCCCCTCCAGGAACTGGTGACTTTTACAGCAGCAGTAACCTAGGGGACCAGAGGCAGACAGGCATGAAGGGAGGAAGCAGCATTTCATCTTGCCTGTTCTGCTGGCCCCAGGATGGCCCCTGGACCTGCGGATGTATGTGGACTGTGCCCAACTGCCACTCTACCAGGGCACATCCGTGTTTACTTTCTTAGCCTACTGAGTGAGGAAGAGAAGCAGCACTATTGGCCGAGGGAGGAGACAGACATAAGCACAAGAACCTGGCCCCTAGACGGGGCTCACGTCACTTTTCAGCCAGCCGGCCATCGGTGGCAAGCGCTCACATCCCTTCTCCTATTTACCCATGGGTAGAACCCAACCTGAGTCATTCCTGTGTTGCCTTGCCCAGAGGTTCATGCAGAAATCCTCATTTACAAAAGCCCAACGATGCTAAAACTAGGAAATAACTACTGTAAACTGGGCATGCGGTTCATTAAACTTCAAGAGGACAGTCTCCATTTTTTGGCCACCCTAGTAAGGAGATGAGTAAAATATACTTTTAAAGAATGAATTTCCAAAATTTTGGCTCACGAACATTTTGTTCAAAAACCAGTATGAAAAACTCTACTCACAGCCAATAGCCAGGTATCGGAAAAAAAGCCACCCGCTGATGAGCGGTTCCTTTGGGTTCCGGGGTGGTTTGTTCATGATGTCCAGATCAGGAGGGTTGAACCCCAGTGCAGTGGCAGGCAGGCCATCTGTCACCAGATTGACCCAGAGCAGTTGGACAGGAATTAAAGCCTCAGGAAACCCAAGGGCTGCTGTCAGGAAAATACTGTTTCCACCCAAAAAAAAGAAAAGATACCAAATTATTTCTGGTCACCATTTAAATAGTATCACCACCATTCCCCCTCCATAAGATCAAAGAATAGCAGTAACTGTTGCTCAAAATAACCTTTTTAGGCAATCATGAAATACCCAGTTTTATACCCAGTTTCAATTAACTTCCAAAGGGCCAGGAATTTTACGTTACTTTATATATTTAAACTTTTTTTTTTTACATTTAAATGTTTTTATTGCAGTAACTTTGATTTTCCTCATTGAAATGAACTCATGTAGAGATTCTCCGTACGTGCAGTTTCTCCATTCCTCAGATATATGTCAACATGCTGCCCTCCACCCCATCACCAGTGTTTAGTTAAACTCATTTTCGTGTCAAAGGGTCATCTGTACCAGGGTAGCTGCAGACAGCCTTCCCAAGGGCAGAAAGCACCTCTGCCTTCCAAGGGCTTCCTTCTTGCCCAGTCCTGCCTCCCGACTCCATGGACACAAAGACCAAAACTGCCGCCTGGAAAAAAATTACAGCCCTGACTTCAGTAAGAGACAAGTGATCCCTAACAGGCACTTACCAGACAACTTCTCCCACGTTCGAGGAGATAAGGTAGCGGATAAACTGCTTCATGTTGTTGTAGATTGCCCGCCCCTCTTCGACGGCAGCCACAATGGTCGAGAAATTGTCATCAGCCAGGACCATCTCAGAGGCAGTTTTAGCCACTGCAGTGCCAGAGCCCATGGCAATACCGATCTCAGATTTCTTCAGAGCGGGAGCATCATTCACACCATCCCCAGTCTGAAAGGGAACCGGATGGTTGGTTTCCACACACCCACCACCTTAACATTCATCCCTGATAAAGGCTCAGCCACCTTGAAGCAAGGGAAACAAAGCCTTGGGTCCCTGGGAGGAGTTGAAGAATTTATTTATTTAAAAACTACCTGGGAGATGTAAAATTACCAAATGAGCTTATCCAGGAGTCAGAGGGAAGGCAAACAAATTCATCTTTATTTTTACCACACTAAAACAAAATTTATGTGCAGTCAAGATGAAGTACTATCCATATGGATAAATTTCAGAGCCATTTACAACAAAGTTCAAAAATATGTAAAAATACTAAATACTATCTACAGGTTAATAATGCCTTTTTATATTACTACTTGTAACACCCTCCACTGAATTCAGAATGGTGGTTCCCTCTGGGGGAGAAAGGAAGGAGGGGTGAGGGGAAAGGGGAAGAGAGAACATATTCATGCTTCAAAAAAACAAAAGTTTGTCTTTCAAAGGAAAGATACAGGTTGATATGAACGCGAGTAGGGAGGTAGACAGGAAGAAGAGGGAGAAAGAAGCACTTTATTTTTATTTTAGTTGTTCATCTTGGTAGTTTTCCCTAGTCATGGGATGTGAACCCAGGTCCTTGGGGTGTAATGTATTCCATGGACTATGCCAGCCGAAGGTAGCCGACTAAACCGCTACTCCACCAGAGCGCACTGAAAATGCTTTTTAAAGTAAAGGTTTATGGAACAGAAAGCATATACTAATGTGTCTGGGTGAAAATCACATGAGAAAAATAACACTGAAAATGTTTCGTCAACAGGCAGCTTTTAAAGAATGTGTCACTAGTACATCTAAGTTTCAGGTTATGCAAAGACTGGGTGACAGAATGAATATTACTTATATTCTGAAATCAATTTTAGAAAACTTGGAAATATGACATCTATGTTAACCAAGACAGAAACTAAATATCCTCAAGTATTTCCCCATAACTGATTCAGAAGGCACGTCTAGGTCTTCAACATCTCCAGAATCTTCCCTATATGCCACCTACTGCATGCCAACAACCAGTCACAGAATTCAAGAGAAATAACCCGGGTAATGAAAAAAATCAAGAAATTCCCAATCTCGATGTTATTACTCAAATTTTAATGGTCAAAACTAGAATTTGCTATTTTGTGTCGTTTGAGTCACATGCATGTGTCCAAAGGCACTCACCATAGCTGTAATCTCATCAAAAGACTGAAGAAACTCTACAATTTTAGACTTGTGGGAAGGCTCAACGCGAGCAAAACAGCGGGCATTCAAGCAGGCATCTCTCTGGGCTGAAGGATTGAGCTCATCAAACTCCCGACCTGTAAAAGCTTTTGATGTCACATCCTCATCCTGCCCAAAGATGCCAATGCGGCGGCAGATGGCCACTGCGGTGCCCTTGTTGTCCCCCGTGATCATGATGACCCGGATGCCTGCTTGCCGGCACAGCTTCACGGAGGAGGCCACCTCGATCCTTGGAGGGTCCAGCATGCCCACGCAGCCGACGAAAGTCAGGTTGGTCTGTGGAAACAATCGCTTTACGTTTAAAGAGGAAGCTCCGCTTTTACCCCTAGTGTGAACGTGGACCAATTATACACTAAGAGGAAAAGCGCTGTCATTTTCATGTGATAAATTCTGCCTCTTCTCTCAGACTAACAGTCAGAATGGTATAAACCCCATGTACAGTACTAATTCCAGTTCATTAGAAATTCCAATTGATTAAAAACATCACTGCATTCTTGTTACCAATTCACTGTTTAAATTTTATAATATTCTGAAACGAGGAAAAAACTACACTGAGTAAGCTCACGTGTACACTGGCTACTGTGCGCCCATCATACCACAACTTATTCCTGCTTCCTTTCATGCCAGGTCTCACTCAGCCTCAGGAAGTCACACACCTGATATGAGTTCTAAAACTGCTTTTAGTTTAACATTGTCTTGAAGGTTATACTTTGGAAGCAACAAACCTGTATTAAATTGTTAACTACATGTGTTAGAAGCAGCAAACTGAATCACAATCGTGATGAATTTGGCCTGCAGGAAAATGAGTAACCATACCTCAAGTCCTGGCAAAAGCAACACTCATCTGACCTTTTACTGAAAGTACTCTTTAAACACAATGAATGTACAGGGCGTGGGTGAAGAAACTTTTCATTAGCTAACCTCATATTTAATGAAGTTGGCAGAGTCCTCAAGATTCATTTCTTCTTTTCTCAGTGGGTTGTCATGAGTGGCCAGAGCTAGGCATCGCAGCGTATCACTGCCACTGCCCCATTCCCGAATGACGGTCATGATCTTCTGTTTGACTCCAGGGGTCAAAGGGACTTTAGTACTTCCAACTCGAATGTGGGTGCATCTGTCAATGACACCTTCAGGAGCACCCTAGAAATGTTAGATTTAAATCACAGTTATTTACTGGCCCACTGGGGATCATCGTCTTGGTAAGAATACGTCAACTACTGTTGTACTTGCCTTCACGAACATCTTGCTCAGAGATGCCCGGCTAGGCTTATTTGGTGCACAATAAACTGACATTGACTTTCTATCACGTGAAAACTCAAGAGTAAATTCTTTTTTCATCAATTGTTTAATGACCTGTAAAGAGAATACAAAGGGAATACTATTGGATGACAATTTCTGTACATTTTTCACTTGTTTAACAAATATTCACTGAGTATCCCATGACAAGCACTAGGGAACAAAGAACAAATTTTTGTCCTCATGAAACCTGCCCTTTAGTTTGGAAAGACTAGAATGGAAAAGTAGTGGTAGTGCCATAAAGAAAAAAATTAAAAATGAAGGCTGAGAAGGGGAACAGAAAAGACTGTTTAGGTATAATTACAATTTTACGCAAGTGGTTAGAAGGCAATGCCTGTAAAAAATGTAAGTGCGAACAGACAGAACTGCAGGCTGGCATGACCTGACAAGTTCAAGGCGCCTCCAAGGCCAATCTGGCTGGAACAGTTCACAGGAAAGAGGTGAAAGGTTTACTGGCGATGAGTGGCGGAGGTAAGTTGCAGGGTCTTCGAAGCCACTATACCACACAAGACTTTTTTTAACAAGTGAAATGGGAGGACAATGGAAGGTGTCATGCTCTGGCAGTTAATGTGGGGTGCAAGAACCATCACTTAGAAAATCTCTCGAGATGGTGACTTGCACAAGGCTAGCAGCATGGGAGTTGGGTGAAACGGACAGTCCGGAGCACTGCAGCCGCCAGACGGTCCAGTGACCGGACTCTTCTATCGCACTGTCCACGCAGTCATCTTACATGGCTATGAGGCACCTGAAATGGGACCGATGCTCCTGAGAAGCGACGTGCGTGAGTTCTACTGCCACTAGGCATGATGTTCTGTAGGTTTTAAAGGAAAGGTGCAGGCAGGCATGAAGGGGAGTGTGCGGGCAGGTAGGCAGAGAGGGAGAAGCAGCATTTTTTTTTTTCTTCTTTCTGTTGTCCACACTGGTGGTTCCCCTCTGCCCCCGATCTGGGACTTGAACCCAGGAGTGTGTGGTGATTACATCCCCACCACTCCACCAGGGTACACTGCTAACGTGGGCTTTGTGTAAATATACTATCAGCTTAGTGTCATTTAAAAAAAAAAAAAAAAATCAAATAATTCAATTTTATCAGATGACTTTTCTGCATCCATTTGTAGACGATCTTATGGTTTTCCACCTCTATTTGATGACATGGTGGAATGACTCCCGTGCGACACTGTAGAAATCCCAAGGAACTTCTGCAGCGGACAGGCAGTTAAGAGTGGACTGAAGTTTGCGGGTTGCCGGGCTGGGTACATACAGCCATCTTCTCAGATGGAGCTCCAATATGCAGCAAAGAAATCATCACTGAATTCTGCATCTTCTGGATTATATGTATTTCTTACAAATTTAGTTTCAATTAAGCATATGTCTAGGAAGACTGCAGGAATGTGTAGTGAGCTAAGTAAAGTGTAAACCCAGGCACCAGACAGATCCTGTGGTAGGGGGACTTATTATTTTTTCTAATATGAGGACAAGAGTAAAGTGCTATCTGAATGGCCACTAGGCCTTTTTAAGGCAAAAAAAAAAAAGAAAGAAAAGAAAGAAAGAAAAGCTGGGCCCTGTCCCCTGCCCACTCAAGGGTTCTGCTTTGGGGGAGGGAGCCGGGGGTGGTGTGTGTGTGTGAAGGTTGGTACCAATTTGTAGCTGGGGATTTTCAGCGAAAGAAAATCTTTTTTTGAAAGGAAAAAAAAAATTTTTTTTGTTTTATTTGTTATTTAGTTGTTCACAGTGGTTGTTTCTCCCACTGGGACCTCTCACCCAGGGGTCTGTGTCTTGCCCCTTCAGAGGGGACTGACCTAACTGCTGCTCCACCAAGGCGGGCCAGCACCATACAGCCTTTTACGATCCTTGCACTCAGGTGCTGTGGAAAAGGAGGGAAAGGCCATGGGGCAAGAAAATGTTTTTTTCTGCACAGAGGACAGTCCTGGCCACCCCCATCTGTGGTAGTCAGCAGCTAATGCATCACTTTTTTGGCTCCACGATGCTACCTGATTACCTTCACTGACTAGTTATAGGTATAGAACTGCCATTTATTTCCTTAAATGTTTGGCAGAGTTGGGCCAGAACAATTTTGTGGAGGCAGATTTTTATTGTGACAGTTTAGAAAACTGTGTTGTGTTACTGAAGAGGTTTATTAATCTTTTCTATGCTGTCAATTTATCAATATAAATTGCTCCTAAAAAGTTTCTGATCTTGTCTACTTGTATTTAATTTGCTGACCTTAGTCATAACAAAGTTTATATCATCGATTTTTAACCTTTTCTAAAATGTGCAATCAAAGCTATATTTTTTTTTTTACCTTGAAATGATTCTTTAGTGGCATCCTACAAAAGTATTTCCAGTATTCAATTCAAAATATTTTCTAATTTCCACTATAGGGTTTTTTTTCACCCATGGATTTTTTTCAAAGGAAGGTATAGGCAGGAATGAAGGTGAGAAGCAGGAAGAGACGCTGAAGTAGTACTTTAGTTACTTTCACTGAGTTGTTCACACTGGTTGTTTCCCCCAGGCCCAGGTCTTGAACCCAGGACCGTGGGATGTGGGACTGTTTCCAGGGTGGGCTAGACCCCTAGGCCACCAGGGCACACACCCACGTCCATGATTAAGAGTGCCGTTCAGCTTCAAAGTGCTTGGAGAATTTACTAGTTATCTTTTTTGTTATGATTTCTAGTTTTAATTCCATTGTATGATTTCAATTCTTTGTAATTTATTGGGTCTTGCTTCACGATCATATCAGCAATATGCTCTATTATGGTGAATTTTCCTTATGTATTTGAAAAGCATACTTTTATGAGCAGCATAACAGAAAGAAGAATCAGGCCAAGTATATTTATAATGTTGTTCAAATCTTACATAGCCTTTCAATTTTTCATTTTTGCTTATTCTATCAATTATCAAAAGATCAGTGTGTTAAAACCCCATCTCTAATCGTATATTTGACTATTTTTCCTTCTATTTCTGTCAGTCTTTGCTTCATATACTTTAAGTGTGCTGTTAGGTACAAACATAATGATGATCTGAGCTGATCATTTAGTTCAAGATCATGGGTGACTGACATGAACGAATTTAAGAAAATTAAAGCAAAGTACATAAAAAGCGGTTTTGAGGTTTACTGTTAATAGAAGTGGGGTGAAGAGAAAAATAAAGTCAAAAGTTTTAAGTTAAAAAATGCAATATTATTTCTCCTCTGCTGATGTAGAAAGTTCGGTAAAGATGTGAAATTGATAATGCAGGAGAGAGATACTGGGCCTTACTCCACAAGGGCCAAATGATTTTTTGCTAGGAGCGAGCACACTGCATTCACAGCTCCACAGGAGAAGGCAGACCTGAGGACATATTGGCTGCATGTGGAAATCTATTTTTGGTTACTTTTGATTGATTACATTTTATTTTCTTGGTCGAAGAGCCTGATTATAAAATTGAGGGTTAACACGGGGAAGCAGACGTTGCAGGCATCATCTGCAACAGGAAGAAAGTGAGTATATGGACTAGAGAAAAACGGTACGAGTGATGGGCAGCATGAAAAAGAAGAAACTAAGCACAAATACTGACCGAGTTGCAGGCATTTGCCCGTTCTATTTTAGAAAGACCCTTCAATTCGGTATCAAACACATTCATCTTCTCTACCAGGCAAGTAAGAGCAGTCTCTGTCGCTTCTCCAACTTTTTCATATACACCCTTCGCCTGTATTGGTTAAAGACACACAAGGTACAAAAAGGCTTTACGTAGCAAACAAATCAATTTCTCTTTTAATAAAGACTTTTATCACAGGAGGACAATTGGTACTCCTGCATCATTATTCTACGGGCTATTTCTATCATACTCTGAAGCACAAGATTCAGATAACTAGAAATGGAGTCAAAGCAGAGGTACTTGTTACTTTATTAGATTTTTCACAGTATTAACTCAAATAGTATCTGAAATTCCATGTCATTATTTATTCTTAAAAAGTTTACATTCTGTTTCTGATGACAACTGTCCTGATTTTGAGGTAGAAAACAAAGGCTTCATCTCACTATAATTAAAAAGAAAGCAAAGGGGCTTTTTTAATTGGTTAAATTTTATATCTATTTTTTATCATCACCACTTCCACCACTACCTTTAAACTTCAGCATATCCTTAAGAATATAATGCTTACCCATCTTAAAGCAAGATCAATGTCCTATACACTTTCAGGAAAACATTTTCTATCCTGGGTTTTATTCATGTACAGTTATCAATAATATAAACAGACCAGAACATCACGTACAACTCTTATTTAAGTAAGTACAATGTCTAGTCACAGAGGCTACATGAAAGGATCTCAGCTTTCTTTGGGTGGTTCATGCTGGCCCTGGTAGAGAGAGGCTCTTGAGTGGAAAGGGGAAATAAAATCAGGAAACCTCTCAAAAGGGAGGAAGGCAGGCTGAATTTTCAATCCACTCACCCCACCCTTGAACTAGGAACAGTCAGATCTAGTTTCTCATTTATGAAGCACTTTACACCTCACCTCATTGTAATCCAAAGCGGAGTCATTACAAAGAGCACAAATTGTTGCCAATTCTACAAGACCATCATATTGATGACATTTCACTGGTTTATCATCTTTATGTCTGTCAAAGAAAAAAAATTCTTAGCACAGCATATGGTTATCTCTCTTCATTTCTATTTTATATAATTTTGTGGACAACAGACTAGTCAAATATTCAAAAGAACTGGAGTGTTGGCTCTTAGAAATCTGATACTGGAAACAGAATACATCTCTCCTATCAAGTATACATCTCTCCTATCAAGTATCAATCAGTTAAGGATCAAAAATTCTTAATGAAATCCCTCCAATACAATTATCATTAAAGAGCAGAAACCCCACTTGAAAACGTAAGCTGCACATAGGAGCTACATAAAGATGGAAAAGGTCACTGGCTTACAACCTGTGTTTTCTTTCAAAGTATGCATTCTATTTTGTTTAAACATAATATACTAAGTAAGCTATTAATTGAAGGCATAAGGCATATTCAGAAAACTGTCTTTGACTTTTCAAGATACACTGCAAATCTATATAAAATACCAAGCTGCCACAGTGGATCCTTTAAATGGCAAGGACAGATAACTCACACTTCTCCAATAGGTGCGTAAGTTGACCCAGTTATGGTAAACTCATTAAGGGAACAGGTATCACCTTCAACTTTGTCCAGAATGAACATCTGCTCCAGGGGGAAGAAAAAGAGGAGGGAGGCATAAGCACTTAAAAGGCATAGAAAATATGCTAGAAAAAAACTATAAAAGAAAAAAGGCCCTGCTCATTTAAGAAAATAGTTTTAAGACAACAATTATTGAAGCTCAGCAAGGAATTATTTCAACTACATGCTACTGAAGATTGCCTCCCCATCAAGCAATCTGGGAAATGGCATCACTGAGGGTGGCTGAATAAGCAGCAGGGGCACCAAAGACACAGGAGGACAACCCACACAAAACTCATGTTAGAACTCTGGGTCAGTTAACCCAAAGATTCAGCAGTACTCTTTAGAATGCTCAGAATTCTAAATTTCATGGCTGAGAAAGTGGTATTAGGTATCCCTGCCCTGGAGCTATGAGCAAAAGCCTGGGAAAAATAAACTCGCATTTAGAGCTGCATAAACATCCCCTGAGTAAAAGAAAATTGCTTCTCTGCTCTTTCCCACTAATTTTCACTGTGGCAATAGTTCATTTTCTACGAAGCTGCATAACTACATGTATACAGTAAGGAGTCTGAAGAACTGAAAGAACTGATATTACCAAGACAATACAGATGGAAGCATGCTAAGGAAAGATTCTTAATTTTATGTAGTGAACAGTGACAAGCTAGATTCCTAATGTTTCTTTGTTTGCTTTCCAATTATAATTCAGAAGTCCAGTTGGAAAGACTAAGATTGACTTGTGTTTTCACTGCAAACTTACTGTAAAATCCTCCCTTAAAAATGCAAAAAAAAAAAAAAAAGTGATACCTTCAACTATTTTTAAGCTAAAATCTCTCAGAAACAAAAAACAATTTAGAATCAAACCACTCTACAATAAGGAATTTTTTAAATGCTAAAATTCCAGTAAAAAGTTACTGTAATACTTTTAATTTTAAATTCCAAATCATACTCTGAATTAAAATCAACCTTAGAAATTTACTAAAGCTATATAAAAAGGTAATCAAAATGCTTTAAAATTTTTTAATTACACACACACACACACACACACACACACGGAATCTACACTGTGATTACTCCTGATTAAACAGTCTACCTCAAACGCTGGGTCAAACTATCCAAAGGTCGTCACATGTAGCAAGATCACTCACTACAACTAACATTTTTCCCTAATAATACACCACCAAAAAAAAAAACAAACAAAACCAAAGCTTGTCAAAAGGTTCTTTCCAAAAATACCTCACAAAGGACTACTGCAGCTAAAGGATGCATTCTCAAGGACATACAGCTATTAAGTAGAAGAGAGAACCAGGTTCAACTACCAATCTTGCCTTTAAAAAATCCAAGTTGACCTTTTATTAAAGTTTGTACAACATATCACTTTAACTTCTCAGAACCTTAGTTTCCTAGCCTCTTGAGCAGAATTGCCAGATTCAAATGAAGTAATGTGAAAAACAAATCAATCACACTAAGATGTATCAAAGTAAGTCGGCATTAAAATACATCATTCCATTTCTTTAATGAAAAGTAAAATTATTTGGATATATATATCGGAGTACCAAATAGTCTTAAAATATTCATAATTCTAATCCACATTATCTAAATCTGAATGCACTTGAGCATTTTAGAAAGCAAACAGTAAACCACTCAGAAACTACATAATGAAAATATCCCTAAGTCAAGGGCAGTTATGCAATGCCACTGCAAGAAACCTCCTGTAGAATACTGATTAAACATCAGCTTTCTGTCACTGAATAGAACAGAATAAAGAGGCAAGCTGTTAAATAGAAGGAAACATTTTAAATCAAATAATTTAAGAGAAAATATAAGAACCAAAAGAATTTTATTATGGACTCTTTTCATTCTTAGGTTGAAATCTGATTTGCTGACATAACTTTGAAATAAAAATTAAGAGGTGTGCCCTGATGGCTCAGGTGTTAAGTCGTCAGATGGGGCATAATCCATGTAAAAAAAGAGAAAAAAGAAAAAGCACAAGGGTCCTGGTAGGGGGATGGAAAGTGGGAAGAGGAATGATGAACAAATAAAATGCCTCTTCTCCTTTCTCTCTCTCCATTCCTCTTTAAGAAAATTCTTTTAAAGATTATAATTTCACCCACTGCTTATTTTCATGGATAAAAGGACTATCTTGAGAAATTTAAAGCTTTCAGGCTAAGTTTAAACACCTCTTTTTTATGTGGTTTGCTCTGTTGGAGGTGACTGACCTAACTGCTGTTCCACCAGGGCAGAGCGTACCTCTTATCTGTTTAAACATGTGTCCAATTCATGTTAAATTTGGGTTTGAACTATATCAAGAATTGTGAACACATGATTTAAAAGTCATCGTGAATTTAAATACGGCAAGTAAAGATTCAGAGGGTTTAACTGTATTGAAATAAAAACTTCTGCTGCTAAAAAATATTATCCTGTGCCCCCTGATGGAGCAGGTTAAGTTAATTGCCTCAGAAGGTACAAGCCACACCGAGGGGGGGGGGAAATGGGGGGGTGTTCAAGTCCAGGGCTTGGGGGTGGAGTGGGGTGGGTGGGAAGCAACAAGTGTGAACAAGTAAATAAAAACAAAATAAAGATGATTCTTCCTCCTCTCTCTTCCTGTCTACCTGCCTGCTTGCCTTCATTCCTATCTCTACCTTTCCTTTAAACAAAACAAAAAATGTATTCAAAACTTGGAGGTAAAGCCAAGAGGATATTACATGCCCTTTCGATCCTCGATGTCATCCAGAAGCATTAGCTAACGATCAATGATATAATGATATAATGGTTAAAAAAATGTTAACACTGTTTCATATTACGTGAAGTTGTTGATTTGTGTCCTGTAGAAAAGATAACCTGCAGTTTTGTTATCCTATAGGACATCAACCAGTTTTTGTAATCTAACAGAGTAGCTCTGCAATTCTAACACTGAGCACGTACTCAAATATGCTTGTAATCAGCTTTACCAAACAGAATCTTTGACATGTGTCCACTCATTATAAGTCATGTACCTTTTGGAAAATGATGAGTACAAAGTTAAATAAACCTAGGGAAACACTCAAGTGAAATAACTGAACGTAGAATTCTCTTCCTGAAGCTCGTCTGTTAACAGGAGCAGGGAAATAAAGGGAGCAACAGCCACTTGACATTTACAAATGACCTGCAGTTATTCCTCAACACAAGTGTATCATCATGCATCCATCCTTTACTTCATTAAACAGCTTTAGGAATTAAATGATTACATACTTGAAGTATTAGAAATTACCTTGGATTCAGACAACATATACAACCAACCCAATTTGCTTAAAGCACATAAAAAAGCATCAAATTATAAATCAAAAGTTTTGAAGGCATGAGAGCATATTCTTAGGTTAGGATGGATAAACCACCATCAGATAAGATTCTGAAATTACTCCCACTTACCCTACAGACTGACATCTGGTTCGTTGTAAGAGTTCCAGTCTTGTCTGAGCAGATGACAGAAGTACAACCAAGGGTTTCCACAGAAGGGAGGCTTCGAACAATGGCATTTTTCTTTGCCATTCTTCGAGTTCCAAGAGCCAGGCAGGTGGTGATGACAGCAGGTAAACCTTCAGGAATGGCTGCTACAGCCAGGGCCACTGCAATTTTAAAGTAGTAAATAGCACCTCTGATCCAGGAGCCTCCATGAACTGGGTCGTTGAAGTGTCCAATGTTTATGATCCAGACTGCAATGCAAATAAGGGAGATGACTTTGGAAAGCTGCTCCCCAAACTCATCTAGTTTCTGCTGGAGGGGTGTTCTCTCCTGCTCCGTTGCCACCATTTCATCCCGGATCTTGCCAATTTCTGTGTTAACTCCTGTGGCCACCACTACTCCCATGGCTTTGCCAGCAGCGATGTTTGTACCCTAGGTCAGAAGCAGAGGACAAAAACTGGTTACAAGATTAACACAACTCACCTTAAATAGTAACTAGTAAATTCAAACTTGTGTGGATTTTGACTAGAGCGCTCAGATTCTCTCTCCATATTCTCCTGGGCTTTCCTGTGTCTGCTACTCAGGCGACCAGCCACACAAGTTTGACAACAAGTGAACACCTTGTGCAGGCAGTCTGGTGTATCTCTTTCTGACTCTAGTCTCACATGGTACCTCACTCACCCCAGAGCATCCCTACACTGACCTGCCTGGAATCTTACTCCAGCTCCAACGGCTCAGTCTCCCCTATTTTTGCCTATAAGAAGACAGGCAACCTCAAAGACCTTCAACTTAAGCGCGGTATTCCAGAATCGATGAAATCCAGCCTGAGTTCTCGCCCCACCACGCGTTAATTCCTAGTACTAGAATGACACTGCTTCCGTTTTCCATTGTTGCTCTCATACTAATCCACAAAAGCCTACCACTTGAAATATCATTTTTAATCACAAATAAGCAAATTCTATATATTTCCAACTTTTTCTCAAAGTTTTAACAGAAAAACTGAAATAGTACCAAAAAGAAATCCATTTTTTCACCCAGACTCAAGTGCTTGCCTTCTTTCTAAAGACATCTTCTTCTTATAAACTACATATAAACAGATATTGCTTTGAAAACATTAATGTATAGGCTCAGCCTTTTCTAAACAAATTCACTTTTCTATATTTTACAGTTTAAGGACGTTTTACTTTTTTGTTTTAGCCTTAAAAACTTGAAAATTAAAACAAAAGACATTTAAATCACATTATACCTTTCACAAATGACATGTTACTGTTTGTTTTCCTGACAGCTGAGACTGACCACTAAAGAGTACGATTATCCTTTGGGGTAACAGCCAATACTTTCTGAAGTCTGACTACTGAAGCCAGTTAGTGAAGTAAAAAAAAAAAAAACAAAAAACCCTGCAGATTCAAAACTCAGAGAACATCTCTAATACTCACAGAAAAGAGCATATTCTTCTTATCTTGGTTGACAGCACGTGGGTCAGGGACGGGATCTGTGTGCTTAATGACAGATACAGATTCACCTGTGCAGGTTGTGAGACAGAAGGGGGAGATTAGATCTGGGTGGTCCGCATCTATGCCCCAGAATCCTTCATCCTCTTATGACACGACACGACCACTCTCAGGAAAAGGGACAAAACGCTTAAGTCATTCACAGGGTTTGGTAAACACTAGTAAAACTCAGTGTTAGAAACTAATTTCAGAGTAAAGAATGTCACGATTAAAATCTAGTATTAAAAACAATTTCAAAATAAAGGTACTTAATTTTGGAGCAAAATTCCAGCTGATTTCCTTTATTTTCTGGATTAACTTCAAATTTAGTTAATTTTCAGGAATCACTTTAGTGTGAATATGTGTCATATATTCTTGTTGAATACTTACAAACACATATTCTAATACTTAAAACAAACAACAGTATATTTTCCTTAAACCTATAAGCATATGAATGCAGATCATCACCTGTAAAGTCTATTTCTTTATACCGAAGGTAAGAAATAACAGTCTTAGAAACATCTGCATGCACTCGTCAGACCACTCTAATCAATAAAACGAAGCGGACAAACCGCAACCAGCAGTTGCACGATAAATAGCACATGGACAAAGGATCAGTTCTTAGAACTTTTAACAATGCCTTGCTGAATTTGGTTTCAATTTTAACATCACTAATAAAAATATATATAAAGAGGGTCAGTCTGAGTAATACGAAACAAGGCTCCAGTTGTTAAAATTATTTCAGGTGGCAACTTTACTGATGTTTAATAAAATAAGTTAGCTCTTTAATCTAAACTATGGTATGACTAACAAAAACCATTATTTCAAGAAACTATCCAAAGTTTCTTGCTATTTCTTTAGCACACCATGAGAATTTCATACATATAACTGACTGATCGTTTCCTCACATTTTAAGGCTTAATTAGCTTACAGTCTGCTGCTGGTAAGGGGAATTTTAGTAGCTAAGCTATTCATAAGTAAGCAATAGATACACAGAGCCCAAATTACTCACTTTACTACCTCTATGACATTAGCAATCAGATGAATCTTGATAATCTTTGGATTTTATATTCTATTTAATGCGGGTCAGCACTGTGTTCAAGTTAAATCTTCTGAGCACTTTACTTCCAGTTAATATCAAGCCTCCGCCCTAGACTGCCTTTATCAAACAAAAAGGGGAAAGTGTTCCAAATAATCCCAAATCTAAATGTGCAAACTTGAGGGAGTAAAACATTTATTTACCATTTGGGGGGAGCTAGTTTTTGCTAGTTGTGATTATTTCAAAATGTGTCAGATGTGAGATTAACATTCCTCCAATGAAAAGAAATTACAGCTCTGAAGCCTATTTTTCCTGTCTGGAAAAAGTACACTGAATAATTAACTCACTCTCCACAGAGATATAATATTTTAACCTTAAAATTTTTACCTATGGTAATAGAGGAATTTGTAACCGTTAGAAAGATAAGGTAAAAACATAGTGACTTTTTAAAATCAAAACTAGTCTTGGATAAAATTATTAAGATAGAGGTCTTATGAGATGAAAGTCAAATTTGTTTTAAAATCATACATTCACATATAACGGCAAAAAGCCTAAGTGGCAAAGCATTAAGAAATAACTATCTTGGGGCACAGACCTATGGCTCACACAGCGAAGGTACAGGCCATATAAAGCCCATGGACCGGGTTCCAGACGTGGGATCAGCTTAAAAAAAATCTTGGAAACGACTGACACAAGATACCACAAAGGGACAAGTGAGCCAAGAGTTAACTATTATTTAGCAAGGGATAGGAGACTTCAGAAACTCGGTGACCTCCAATACATAATATTTACCTGTGAGAATTGACTGGTCAACTCTTAGAGTCGTAGATTTGATGGAAGTTAATCTTATATCAGCAGGAACTTTATCACCAACTAATTGGGGAGGAAAAATAGCAGCTATAATAAGCAATTTTTGCAACTTACATAAAAATAAATTTGTCAACAAAATTTTAAAATAAATAGCCTGTATATAGGACAAATAAATAAAAATCTGTTGAAATATGCAAGTTATCTTCAGGATCATTAAAAACCCTTGCCTGATAATATGCCATGGATTATTTAGTCCATTAGCAAAGTTACATTATCATGAATAGGAATTGAGCATCTATTAAATGCTCAAATTAATCTCAATCATTAGAATATACAAAATAAAACTACACAGAAACACTACTTTTTAAACTATCATACTAACAAGTAACAGTTGAGAAAATGTACTAAGTTTTCAAGGACATACAGAAACAGATTCTTATACAGGTGACACTAAGATCTAGAAAGTTTCAATCTAAATTTTACTGAAGAAACAATGTATTGTAATATTTTTATATGTTTAAGGTATGCATTGTTGTCAATCTATATCTGTATATAATACATTAAATTTACCTACATTTCAAATTTATCCATCACCATTTAATTGACCCCTTTTACCTAACTTGCCAACCCCTCTCCCCTTTCCCTTCTGATATCCAATTTCATTCCATAGACTGAGTCTATTTTTGTTTGACTTAGTTCATTTGTAGAAATTTGTTTTAATAAAAGCAAAAAAACAAAACAAAACAGGAACATCACTAGAAGCAACTAATTAGGTACATGAGCAGAGATTAACGAAAAGTTTATTTAGTGCTCTGCTAACAAGGACAAACTGAATATATGTAATGTCACTAAACACACCAGGTATTATGAGCCTAGTTTAGTATTTATAATTCACCTACGCTTTCAAACCTTTGTGCCTACCCCGTATACGCTGAGTACCAAGAAAAAATGTTACAAAAAAATCTCTGGAGGGCAATGTATACACACAAATCTCTTCACCCATAAATTCCACTACAAGGAATTTATTCCACAGGTATGTACGTGTGCGCGCACACACACACACACACACACACACACACACACACGTCAGTCAGATCATCAGTAGAAAAACGAGGAAAAAACTTCATACTAAAGTAAAAACTTCCTCTAGATATACCGCATATGAAGCAGGGGAAAACAAGCGTGAAACACCCGCACATGGAGCTATACTCGGTATAAGGAAACACTGAGAAACGAAACTGTTAACACTAGGTATACGAGCACAGATGGCGACCTCACACCTTGTACCCTGTAGTACCTTCTGAAATCTGAATTTTCAAGTTAAGTGAATAAACCTCTTGCATAACCTCTATAACTTTTTAATCAACCACGTTTTCTTTTTTGGGTCAGAGTTCCTTCAGTAGCTGTTAAAGGCCCACATCTTAGCCCCTTCCCTTGACGTGTAAGAAGTAAATGCCATAAGCAGAACCAGGAACAGAAAGCACCAATGTTTCACATGCACCTTGAGAGCAGTGCCCAACACATGACAGATGCTCGAATATTGTTGACTATCATATCACAATAAAGTAACTGGACACTGAAAGTGTGTATTAACTTTCTTTGACTTTCTGAAAGCTAACTAAGGTGGGTCTTGAAATTTCTATGCAAGGACAGCTCAAAATCAGAACAAGTACATTCTCCCTGAGATTTGTACGTGAAAACTGTTAACTCCCACCTTCATTTTCCAGACTTAGGATCCACACTGAATTCTGTCACAGGTCGTAAACAAACTGGCAGAACAGCTTCTCTGTCCCATAGATTTCACTTTTTAAACCTTTAATTTAGTTCTGATTTTTATGCATTTCAGAGTTTTTAAAGTCAGGGAGAGTGTAGTTTGCTTTTTAAAGCGTTCATGAAACGCCATAGCCTAAGTAGGAAACGTGGTCACAAGGCAGCACAGAAAGGCTGTCAATATACAATCTCAAGAGGCAAAGATCATCCTCATTTACTGCAGGGACACATTAATGTGAAATTCCTGCTGGAAATGCTTATGCAACAAACAGCAATATCCAACCTGAATAAAGTAGAACCTTTCTAATATAAGTGACTATAAGACCTAAACTGTAAATGAAAAATTTACTTGAAAATGTTCCTTTGATTTCTGAAGCAGTTTATGTTACGATTCTCGAAGACTTCTAACATGGCACACACGTCTCCACCATCTACTTCTGCACTGTAACAGCTGAACACGT
The DNA here is from genome assembly GCA_004363575.1 of Solenodon paradoxus. NCBI lineage: Eukaryota > Metazoa > Chordata > Mammalia > Eulipotyphla > Solenodontidae > Solenodon > Solenodon paradoxus. The sequence continues at coordinate 158,761 of RJWH01002134.1, forward strand.
ACCAACAATCTAAAAGCAGTTTCACTCAACACTGAAAGTTAAATCTCTCTTTTTTCCACTTAACACTTTCATATATAAGCCCAAGCTTACATTTAAGGTCAAGAAACCTAATATTCAAATTGAGGGTAAACTCTAAGAAGACCCAAAAGTAGCATTTTGGCATTTTCTTGCTGTGCGCTTCACTGGAAGCTCAGGGGAGCTGGAAAGGATAGGAAATGTGCTTTTGATGCAATAAATACCAAGACTCAATCTCTTTCCTGGGTAGCACAGTCAACATACTGTTATTAGTTTAAGATGGGATCAATATAATACATAAGTAGTATTAAAAATCACATGAATCAAATGCCAGTGGAACAAATGACTTGGAAAGTCCTTAAAAAGTAACTTCAATTTTTCTGTGGGGGTGGGTGGTAAAGGAAGCAGGCAGGAATGAAGGCAGCAGGCAAGAAAAATTTTTATTTTATTGTTCATTTCAATTGTTCCTCCCTGCTCCAGGTCAAGAACCCAGGCCCTTGGGCCTCCCATGGACTACTCCGGAGCAGCTGCAGACTTAACCCCTGAGCCAGAGCACGCCATTAACCTCAAACTTTCCTCAACATTTCTTCTCTCTTACAACAGTCATTCTAATTTGGGAGGCAATTAATATTTAGGAATGAAAAGATAAACTATCTCAGGATCTACTCAAGAATCTCTGATTCAATGCACTTAGGGTGGGGTCTGGGATTCTATATTTTAAAAAGTTCTCCACACATATTTAAAAAATACAAGAAAAAAATCAGTCACTGGGGTCACAGACCCAGCGAAGGGCTTGTGTGAAAGAGCCTTTACTACACACAAGGTTCAGGCAATGAAAATCATAAGCTCCCATTGCTTGGGAAATGTACTACTGCTTCAAAGATTTACATTTAATTGATTTCCATCAGAAACTGATCTCTACAGAAAGGTATATACATGCAAACACTTCTTTAAAAGACCATCAAATCATCTTGATCAACTCATGTCTTCATTTCAGTCAGGAAACTAAAGTTAGGCAGCAAGGAGTCTTACCCTAAGGAATCTCTCAATTAATGAAAGATTTCCTTTAACTTGGGGTATTGACTCTGCATTATGTTTTCGTTGGAGTCATTTTAGGATCAAATCTATTAGGAAGCAGGCTCTCTAAGGAAGTAAAACATCCATGAAAAGTAAAGATTTGCCAAACTAAGACATAATTTCCTTTACCTGTAGGCTTCCGTGAATTTCAGACAGGGCTTTTTGCATATGAAGAGTAGGGTGTGCTGTTCTAATGGTCACATCCAGTTAGTATGTCCCTGATGGGGCATGTCAATGCCCTCAGGCAGATAATAGTGGAAAAATCTTGTTCTTGCCAAGAGGATAAAAATTTTGCAATTTTTTCCTCCAATTTTTTTCTTTCTTGGGTTCAGGTGGTGCAATAAAATAATAAACTGTTTTAAACTACCTTCTATTTGTTTAAAATCTAATATTTTACCAGTTGTTTTTGACTCCCTAAAGTTCTTTTAACCTATCACAATAGTTTTCCACTCTGAACAAAATCCTATATGTATACCTTAGATTATCAAGAATATAAGTAAAAGGCAGCTAAATTACTCTGTCACATTTTAGAACTGAATATAAGTGTATCTTAAAACCTATGAAGGTATGTTTATCAAGCCATTCTACTTAAACATTATTTATATATCATGTCAAAAATAAATACTGATGGTTAATACTAGTTAAAATCAGCATAAGTCATAAAAGGCTTTTTTTGAGTTGGGTATATGCGAGGAAAAAAAATCTTATTTACTGAGGCAAATTTCAGAGTTATTAAAACATTTTCTAAGAGAAAACTATCATATCAGAAATTACCTTCAAAATGTTACTATTGTTTGGGCTTGCCCTTGTGGCCTACCAGTTTAGTTCACTAGGTGTGAACATCCCATCCCAACGTCTCTAGTGCAAGACACAGCACCAGTTCAACAATGGGGATGGAGGAGGTAACCAAAATGAATTAATTAAAACACAGTGCTTCTTTGATCACTCTTTTCCTGTCTATCTGCCCACTAGCTTTCATTCCTCCTATACCTTTCCTTAAAAAAAAAATCAACTGTTGTTTAGCATTTTCCTAGGAGAAAGCAAGCCATAATAGAATTAATTAACCTACATCACTTAAAACATTTAATTACGACTCAAACATTTTTACTAGTTTTCAATTTGAGTCAAAGTTTTGTAGTCAGGCAAATTAATGGGTTTCTTCATCGAGAAGCACTACAAGCCTACCTAAAACTTTCTTCACACCTCAGGGTGAGCAGGGAAGGAACTTTATATATAAACTGCCAAGGCATACTACTCTTGTTCCCATATCTGTTTTTTTAGTGTATTATCTATGTTGAAATCCATCGTTTAGAAACAGTTTCTTCCTATTAGACTTGGTAGCTTAGAATCTTAGTCAGTCTCTAATACCCTCCATGACCCAACTCTGCTTATTTCTTAGCAGTTTTCAGTTGTATCTTCAACACAATGGTTTTCAAAGATCTGAGTCTTCACATACTTCTCCTCATCACCCCAAACGGGAAGGGTCTCCCTGAATTCCCAAACTAGGTGGGTATCCCTCAGTGCTCACAGAGAATGGTCCTCTCCTTTATGAAAACTAATCACACTACAAGTTTGATGTGCCCTCCCAGAAGCCCAAAAGCTCCATGAAGGCACTCAGTCAACACTGATTTCCTGGCCATTAGCACTGAACTGACATAATTTGCTCCAAATAAAATGTCTGTCAATGGATAAAGTGTTTGCACACATTTCCTTTAATAAAGAAGCACCAGAGACTTAGGAAATTATCAAGTTAAAGACTGTCACAAAGCTAAGAACCATGAAAAAAGTGTTTTATTAATCATTTCTCCCACCCAACACATGACTCCCAGCTCCACCATAACCGCCGCACACTGGAGTTCCAAACTCAACAGTTGTGTTCCCCTCTAGTCCTAAGAGGCTGATCAGTTTAACTTCAGTTACGTACTAGGTCATCATGGGAAGGAATCAGACTTCTACATCGCTCCTATATAGATACATTTTATTTAGCCCTTTATAAGGAATATTTTAAATAAGAATGACAAAATGGAATAGCTGTTTTGTTACTGGAAGTATAGGATAAGCACTCAATATACTATAAAGGCAGTTTATCATTAAGTAAAACTAGTGTGTACAATATCTGCCATACCCATTTATAATTTTTTATTACAGATCTGTTTTTAGAAAGTGAAAACCCATCCCTATTCCCCTCATCCAACAAACATATCAAGCTGTTAATAGTATTAATCTTCTAGGCCTTCTCTATGCATAATACCTATTGAAGTCTCATTAAAATAAAATCATATATCTTACCTGTCTCAGTCTTTTATAATGGTTGGTAGTAATTAGACCTGCTAAGATTTGAAGACTATTCTATATCAGGCACTACTGGTGTAGAGGTTACTAACTCTTAATCTTTCTAAGGAAGCTATGATTATCTTGATTCCTAAGTTTCAATGAGGAAAATGAAACACAGAAAGATAACTTACTCAAGGTCAATGCTTTCTAATCATACTACAGATTAAATCAATCATTCCCACTTTTCATGGCCATCTAGCTATTTCTAATTTTTTTCTATTTCAATGGTCATTTTTGTGTACTTCTGGAGGATGGATTCTTATTAGCAGAATTTTCCTAAAGATGTATATACTTCCATCAAATTTATATCCTGCCATTTCCCATTACTTTCAATCATATTTCTCTGAGTATTGGTAAGACGAGCACTTTACTTCTCAAAATTCTTTATCTCCAAAATATAGGTTGTCTTTACATAGTAAAATTTGATGCTTTCTGATGCTCCCCAAACTACAATGTTTCCTCTGATTTTTTCAAAATCTTAATCACAATGGTTAAGAATAGAAAGATTGGCAATTACTGGTACTATGACTCCAACTGAGTCATGGGAGTTGATTACAGGAAATTAGGAAATGCCAGTCTAAGGAAATTCAGGTCAGATTTCAAGATTTACTGGTCCATCATTATCTTATGGTCAGAGGAACGTTCCCGAGTTCCACTTCTCATAGTTCTTAATGTCTTAGCTATGGTGATAGTGCCTCACGAAGAGTCAGTCCTACATCTCGAAACCCTGCTCTAATTCATTCACTCAACATTTATTTCTGTTTTAGACTATTTGCTCTTCTGCTTATATACATGTTGATTGCTTATAAAACAGATAACTTAGAGATATAAATTACAACTCATGATTTCTATGGCTGTATGACTACAAATGACTCAGATCTAATCTCTAGTCTTCCTCGCCCATTCTGCTCATTATGAAATAACTCATGATGAAAAAGGCAAAAGAGAACAAACCTGTTCACACCTTATTCAGTCATTTATCTTTACTTACTTTTCTGATCCACGTTTATCATTTTAGGAACAAGTGAAAACTGCTTTTATTAACAATCTTCCAGCAACACTATGTAAATGCTTAAACTAGACACTATTTTACTTAATTACACTATTTAACTATACTTCATTTCCTCCCCCCCGCCCCACCCAGTTTGAGATATAATCAACATAGCATGTTTAAGTTGTACCACATAATGATTTGATACATGGAGACATTGTGAAATGATTACCACAAAAAGTTGACATCCATGACCTCACAGTTATGACACGAATTTGGGAGAGGAAGGAAATGAGAGAAGGGAGAAGCATGGTCAGTGCACTATGGCTAAGCGCCTGAGCCACGAGGGGTGCAGTAAGAGCTTTTTACAGGAAAGGTGTAAGCAGAAATGAAGTAAAGTAGGCAGGCAGGCAGAAGAAAGGAAGAAACAGCACTTTACTTAGATGTTCATCTTGGTTGTTTCTCCCTGGCCCTGGAACTCAAATCTGGGTCTTTGGGAAGTATGTGGATTTCATGCAGCCAGTGGCAGATAAACTGCTACTCCACCAGGTGCGCCTTGATAAGAACTTTTAAAAAAAAAAAAACTGGGACTTGAACCCAGGGGTATGTGGCTTGTGTCCTTCAGAGGGAGGTGACCTAACTGCTGCTCTACCAGTTTATGTCTGAACAGAACTTTTAAGATCTACTCTTACTATATGCTTAACTATAGTCACCATGCTGTACTCTACCTCCCCAGAATCTATTTGTCTCATAATTTACATTTTATAACTTCTGACTTTCTTGACCCAATTCCCTCACCTCTGGTAATGACCAATCTGATCTGACTCTGATTTTTTTTAAGATTCCACATGTAAGTGCAATCCCACTGTTAATCTCTTCTGACTCATTTCACTTTTCAAAATGACCTCAAGGTCCATCCGTGCTGTCATAAATGGCAGGATTTTCTTTTTAATGGCTGAATAGTCCACTGCAGCGATTCTCTGCTTAACCATGTTTTGATCAACAATGGACTGAATACATATTAGTGGTCTCAATAGGGTTATATCACATAGACTGTATAGAAGACTGCCATCTAAGGTTTTGAAATTACACTAACTTATCCCTGTGTCATTAACACACACACACACCCTCTTCTTTATCTACTCAACGTTAACTGTTACCACGTATTAGATTCTTAGCAATTGTATAGAACACAGCAAATGAATATGGGGGTGGGGTTTCATTTCCACTCAGAAGTGGAATGGATGGATCTCTAGTTTATTTCATTTTTAAAAACCAAACAGCTAGAATTATGAGTGGGTTTCTGAGAAAAGCATATACAAAAATCTCTTTAGGAAAAGACTCCAAAGATTTCATTAACAGCTGACCAAATCCAAAGGTGTGGGTTTTATTGTTTTTAAATTTTTTTTCACAGTAACTATTTAGCTCACAATTCCTAAAAAATTTACTTGTGGGCCTGTACAAGAAGTTTGCTAACCCCTCCGTTCTCTGACACAGAAATGATTTCTCTGATATTTGTGTTAGGAAGTTCTGGGCAGATATGGACTTAAGTGTTTGCTGACTGTTCAGTTAGGCTGTTACAATCCTCAGAGTTTCCTAAAAGCAGTATGCCTAACCTGAACTCATGGTTCAGATAATCACATGACATGGCCACATTATCTAAAAAAATATCCACTTCAATTACCTGATAGTGAAGAGGCTAATTTGTGCAGTGTCATACAGAACAGCATTATCTAGGTTTGTACACGATTAGTCATCTTTCCTTTTCCTCAACTGCTTGAACACACCAGTTCATACATGTTAACTAAACTCATTACTGCAAGTTTGCCATCAGAAAAGGTAACCTGGTGTGGCCTGGTGGCTCAGGCATTAAGTCAAGTACTTCCTCCTTCTCAGCCTTCCTTGAAAAACCTTTTCTCCCTTTCACCAGTTACCATGTTTAGGAATTATTCTTTTTACTGACTAAATCCTTAAATTGTTAGTACTTCTGCTTAATGTTTGTTCTTCACTTTAGGAAATATTATACTCTTTGCTTATAATATACTCTTTCTTTAGAAGCTAAAGTAAATGCAATTTTAGGTTAAGATTGTGCTATTTCTATTACTTACATAATCTTAAAAATGATTCCCTCCAGCATATACTATAGGACAGAAGTCATCTGAGGATATTTATATCCTCAGGCTAATTATCAACCCTGAGTTACCAAGAGACGTGAAATTTGTTTAGACAACCTTGAAAATTGGTCTATTTAAATCAATAAATAATCCCCAGGACAATATACTGAAATCCTCAAAATCCTAAAATTAAGACTTATGGCTCCCACAGCTGAATTCACTTTTATAATATTAGCAGATAATATAGAAAGCTTAAAAACATTGCTGTTCATTTCTCATAAAATTATACTTGATTTGACTACTTTAGGTTTCCATCCATCCACTCCCTGGCATTAATGCAGAATTACTGTGACTGGTGCACCTGGAGTACCAGTTGGGTCAACTACCTCCAAAGGAGGCACAAACCACATGGCCCTGAGTTTAAGTCCTGGGTCTAAGGGGAAACAACCAGTGTGAACAGCTAATTAAAAAAAAAAAACAAAAAAAAAACCCAACAACTTACTCCTTTCTTTTCTTGCCTATTAGCCTTTATTCTTGCCTGCATCTTAAATTTTTTTAAAGGTGTGGTTTTAGATAAATACCATCTGTCTCCAGTTTTTCTTACCCAATTAATTTTATTTGGCTCCTGTATTCTAGAAACATCAAAGGTTTACACAAGCATCTGCTATGCAGTATCTCCGTGGAAGAGCTTTACCTGGTATAGCAACATCCAAAATTTAATTTATTTAACTCTCTCACCTCTCCCTCAAAACTCGGTCCAGCATAGTCTATAGTCCAGAATGTTCAGCAGAATCACCCTCGTATGTCTTGTAAAAGCTACAGCAGTAAAACCTTATCACAAAAGCCAGATGTTCCTTATATTCCAACAATTACGAAAAGGTCTATTCCTTTTTGCAAATATCCAAACAGCAATTTCACTCTTGCTCTCATCTTCAAAATAGTTTACAATATTCTCTAGTTTTCAATTAATCAGAAGGACCCCCCTTACACTCAATTTCATAATTTAAATGTATGAAAGTATGTAAAAGCACAATTCACGTCATTTATCCATTCAGAATATACAGAGAAAAGACTTCCACAACAAGAAAAATCGTATCTACATTGATAATTGAAGTTAATTTCTGCAGTTTCACAGACTAAATTATTGAGATAAATGCCAACTGCAGGGTCAATTAGGTTACTATTTCTAATAGAAGTAGAAGTTAAAAAACCTTAACATGCATAGTCTTGAAAGTCTTAATAAAATAAACTACCTATTTATCTGGCCTAGGTTAAGTTACAGCATGTTTTTCAAAAATGTTCCATATAATTCACTGCACTGTTGTTCCTAGTAATCCAGCAAAACTATCATTTTTAATTTATATATTAATAAAAAACCACCATGAAAGTCACCAAAGCAGACAAACAAGAGTATATTGATTGGCGCATCCTGGTGGAGCAGCAGTTAGGTCAATTGTCTCTAAAGGAACAAGCCACATACCCCTGGGTTTGAGTTCAGGTGGGGGGAACCACTGCAAATGACTAAAATGTAAATAAAATAAAATGCTTCTTCCTTCTCTTTCTTCCTGCCTGCCTGCTTACTTGCCTTAACTGCTGCCTGCACTTTCCTTTAAAACAAACAAACAAAAAAAGAGTACACTGAGAACCTAATTGAAATGGTGACCAGGCTTCTTCAACATGATAAAGAGCATCTATAATCCCACACCTAATAGTTTTTGGTAAAAGACATTTTTGCTTCCCTCTATGATTAGGTATAAATTGAGGACGGCTGCTTGTCACTTCTATTCAACATTCTAGTGGAGAATCTAATCAGAGCAATCAGAAAAAGAAATAAAAAGTATCCAGACTGGAAAGATGTGAAAACATTTGCAGATGACAATCTTATATGTAGAAAATCTTAAGGAACATCTGAAAAATTACTAGAACTAGTAAAAGTCCAACAAGATTGCAACATACAAGAATAATACATAAAACCTGTACTTCTATACATTAACAAAAATAACCTTAAAGATGAAATTGGAGGAAAAAACTCCAAGAGTGCCTTGTGGCCCAGGCAGCTGCGGGTATGGACCATGTAAAGACCAAGGATAAGTGCGCCCGAGTGGAGTAGTGGATTAGTCAGCTGCCTTCAGCCAAGCATGCAGGAAGCACATTCCAAGGCTCCAGGTTCAAGACCTGGGCTGGGATGAAAGCCAAGAAGAACAACTAAATGAAGTAAATAAAGTACTACTTCCTCTTCTCGCCCCTTTCCTCTTGAAATAACCCAGCCCAATGACAGGGACTCATGACCCACAGAGGGATAGAGTGGGGCAAGAAAACAAAATAAATAATTACTTCATCGCCCCCTTCCCTCTTCGAAACAACTGTAACTACAAACAGCTTCCGAAGAAAACCAATAAAATTGATTTTGATAACAAAATAGTATAAAGACTGTACAATATGCAAATAAAGAAGTGTTACAAGATGTGAGGGTGTGTCCTGGTGGCCTAGTGTTTAGTACAGTAGGCAGAGCCCACTAACATCCCAAGGTCCCTGGTTCAAGGAACACACACGCACACACACACACAACCAAAATGAATAATGAACAGCTAAATAAAGTGCTTGCTTCTTTTTCTTTCTTCCTGCCTAGACCTTTCCTTTAAAAAAATGAAATATATATATATATAAAATAATGTCCATGGGTCAGAAAATATAATAGTTATGGTGGCTTTACTCCCTCAAATTGATCTATAAAGTCAACATAATTCTTATCAAAATTCTAGCAGACATTTTTGCAGAAATTAACAAACTAATCTTAAAACTTACGTGGAATGTAAGGAACCCAGAATACCCAAAATAATCCTAAAAATACAACAAAATTTGGAAAACTCAGATTTACTGATTTCAAAACTTACTACAAAAGTACAGTAATAAAGACGGTGTGCACTGTCATTAAGGACAGATATAGATCAATGGAACATTGTCAATTTGTAGTAGAAAATGTAGTCGACTGACTTTTAACAAGGGTGCCAAGACAATTCATTGAAAAAGTCTTCAGTAAAAGGTGCAGAAACAACTGGATATTCAAGTGCAAAAAAAGAATGAATCTGGACCTACACCTTATACCATGTACAAATCTTTGTGACTTTATATTAAGCAACAGTTTTGTAGATATGACACCAAAGGCAGAATCAACAAAAGAAAAAATGGACGAATGGAACTTTTTGACAAAATTAAGAACTTTTATATGCTACAAAGGACACCATCAAGAAAGCAAAAAGAAAACCCAGAGAATGAAAATTATCTTGCAAACTGTATCCGATAAGCCAGGATAGATAACAAGAATTCTTAGAATTCAACATCTAAAAAAATAAATAACTAAAATGGGCAAAGGATCTGAACAGATATTTTTCCAAAAAGAACATACTATATACAATAAGCATATGAAAAGATGCTCAACATTATTAGGAAATTAGGGATGTGAAAATCAAAGCTATGATGAGATATATCACATTGCAGCTAAATTAAAGGACAATACACAAGTGCTGGTGAGGATGTGGAGAAATTGGAAACTGCAAACATTACTGGTAAGAATGCAAAATGATGCAAACCACTTTGGAAGTTCCTTAAAATGTTAAATAGAATCACCATGTACTCCAGGAACGCCATGCCTAGGTATATACCTAACAGAGTGAAAGCTTATGCTCATACAAAAACTTGTATGGCTGAAGTATAAAAGTTTGTATACAAAGTATACTATACCACTACTATGACCAAAGGGATGGTTGTAGCAGTAGTATTAACAGTCAAAAGGGGGAAATCAACGAAATGGCCACTAAGTGCTGAATGGATGAACAAAAATATGATACAACCAAACAATGTTCTATCAATCAGCTATAAAGAGGAACAAAATACATATAAATGAAATGCAACCTGGATGAACCCTGAAATATGCGGAGTCAAATAAGCCATTCTCGAAAGAGCTGGGGGAAGGGAGATGGGGAAGTGACTGCTAATAGGTATGGGTCTTCTTCAGGGGATCAAACAAAATGTTCTAGAATTACCAATGATGACCGCATAACTCTGAATACTAAAACTGACATAACCACACATTTTACAAGGGTGAGTGTTGTAAGTGAATTACATCTCAACAAAGCTGTTAAAAAATAATTGTGATGTAGGCGTCTACAAACTGAAATACAACTGACATACATTATGCTTACAAAGTACTCTGTATTCTCTAGAAAAGTAACTGCAGTTCAAGATTCAGTTTCCTCAACTGTAAAATGTGACTAGTACAGCAAGTTTATCACAATACTTGGCATACACTCTAAATTTAGCTATTATTTTTTATTTTATTCAACTACAATGTTCTCGTGCGGAGATCGCCCTCAGCATGTCAAATGGGTAGACTGATGCAGTCAGGACAACCTGCATGTTTTCCTTAAATGTAGATGTTTCAATCACTGACTAAGCTTGAACACCAACCTCTGCCACTTTATCGAGGTCATTGTTGGGGCTTTTGACATGCACTTCTATTTGTTGATAGATTTTTGTGTGGCTGCAAAAGCATCATATAGTGATTTAGACCAGAGCTCTATGCTTTTAGCAGTTAGTATACAGTGGAGAAAGAGTTGGAAGAAAAAAGTGTGTTAACTATCAAGATTTGTTTTCACGCTCCACAAAGGATTCAGAAGTAGGAGAAAGGATTTAAAAAACATATTATATATATTGCTTAAAATAGTTACTTATGGTTGCCAGGGGCTGGAGGGAAGTTATGTTAAATGTGAACAGTTTCAGTTGCAAAAGATAAAAGTTCTGGAAGTGAATGGCAGTGATGGTGGCACAACAATGTGAATGTACTTACATGCCACAGACCCATACTCTTAAAAATGGTTAGTGGTTACAATTTTTATTTCAGGTGCAATGGGAACGCCACTACAGGGTTTTAGTAAGCGAATAAACATGATCTTTAGGAAACCACTCTGGCTGCCGTGTGGAAAAGGGACTGAAAAAAGTCAACAAAGGAAGTCAGAGTCTAGTTAGGACAGGATGACAGTCCCTGTGAGAGATAGTGGTAGGACTGACACAGTGAATGAAATTTGGGTGTATTCTAAAGATAAAATCAATTGGTCTAAAAGAATGAGAAGGAAGAATCAAGATGACTGCCAACTTACCCTCAACTAACAAGTTGTTAAGTGACTTACTGAGATGGGGGGGAGAGGATTCATATCATAGAAATAGAAAGCAAAACCACTGCAACTAAAGAGAAGCTGGCCCTAATTTCTTTAAAAGGGACGATGCCTTGAGAATCAAGGTTAGTTTCCTGAGAGATTATCTACTGATAGAAACTAACATCTACTACCATCTACTGATGCAAACTAAGGATAAACAATCTTGTATGCATATTCAGACATATAATGCTATTCTCAACCATACCAACCACCACCTACTTATGAAAAGACAAATTAGCTTCCTCCTGGATGTTTCCTTCCTTAGTTACTAGGACCATCGCCACCTGGTCAACGAAACTAAAATCCTATCAGTATTTTTTCTTTTGTTTGGTTTGGTTTTTGGTCATCTGCCCTGGGTTTCAAACACAGGTTCCTTGAGCTTTATATGGACTGCACCCTAGTCGCCTGAGGCACAAGGGTGCACCTGCCAAGTATTTAGTCTACATCCTTCCTCCATCCAGTCCTGTACACATACAGTTATCAAACTCTGTTGATTTGCACCTAAATTTGAGACTCACTTTTCAGCCTTTACATATGGTCATAATTCTATATCCAAGGGAGATTCAGAGTTAACTATTTTAGGCTGAGACTATGTCTAAGTGGCTAAAAGTGCCCCCAGATGATTCCCAAACCCACCTCTACTTAGGAACTACTATTCACAAAATCTTAAAATCTTTCATTCATTCTTCTCAGTGCTTCTACCCTGATTACCTTCTTGCCTAGACTATTAAATAGCCTCCTTAATATACCTAACTTTCCCCATTCTGACCTATTTTCTACATCAACTCTAGAATTCCCTCCCCAACTCCCATTTTCCTGTTATAAAAGCCCTTGTGTCAAATAGTAAAATCGAACAAGGTCTACAAATTACATAACAGTATTATATAATTTTCCTGATTTTGACTGACACTGAAGTTTATGAGAGAATGTACTCAATTTTATAAACACTAAAAATTCAATATCCTTAAAAGTATATAGCAATGTAAACAAAAGAAATAGAACAAAAAACCCCTCTAAAATATTTAGAAATTAAGGGGCGGCAGACCTATAAATTACTCTCAAATGGTTTAGACAAAAATGTGTGCATGTGTAGATACAGACAGGAAGAGGATAATGCATATTTGGTAAAATATTAACATTTGGAGAATCTAGATAAAGGCTATATTCTTATGTAAGCTATTAAGGTTATTTAAATACACTATGCAGACCTAAAAAAACTGCTGTATTGGTATACATGTAATGCTGTTTTTCTAGGAGAGTGACAGAAATTATGGATGTGAAAATACCCATGACAAGCCAACTTTCTTTCAGAGGTCAAAGCTACAGAGCAAAGGGCAAAAGATACAGCTCTTTGAATCTTCTTAATTAAAATAAGATAGGTGCACACTGGTGGAATAGTGGTTGGGTGTAGCCCACATACATCTCAAGGTCCCAGGGTTTGGGTTCAGGTTCAGGTTCAGATCCCGGGACCAGTGAGTGAGGGCAACCAAGATGAACAACTAAAATAAAAATGCTTCTTCCTCCTCTCTTCCCTCTACCCGCTCAACTTAATTCCTACTTGCACTTTTCTTTAAAAGTAAAGTAACTTAACACAAAATAGTAAAGACAAAGCACATCTTCCTTACAGAGCAGCGTAAATGAGTTACCATGAAACAATCATAAAAGAAACCAGCAAAAAGTATTAGCTCAGAAGGGTGTGAAAAGCCATAATGTGAACAAACCAATGTAATGACTCTATAGCAAGACAAAAGACTTAGATGTTCTAACTGGTTCCAGAGATGCTCTGGGTTGCCTGAAAATAGGCCCTGATCTTGAGCAGTAGCACGGACCCTTTACATAGCTCAGGAGAATTCTGAGATTACAGTGGACTTATGAACTCTTTGAAGCCAATTAGAGACCAGAATAAGGGCTGGTTCATAAAAGCACTTTATGCATAAAAGCATTTTATGTAGAACTTTTAGTCATGAAATTACCCTGAACCATAAGCTTAAGACAGTTACAAATATGACAACATTTATGGCATGAACCAAAACAGAAAAAAAATGCAGTGATTAACCAGTATTGTAACTTCTCACTACACCTAGCTGTCAAATCAAGACTGAATTCATTATCTCACTAGTGCTAGTGTTCTACAATGTACCCAAAGCAGTAAGTACAGTAATTCTAAACACATTGTCTTGAAAAAACAAACAACATGAAGGGAAGTACCAAAACAGTTCAAAATAATTTCACAGAAAACCTGATTTGGCACCAAAACAACACACATACACACACATATACACAAGCACATTTTTAAAAAACAATTATGAGCCTTGAGAAAAGGTTCGCATTCAGATATACAATCTAGAATATAATGAAGATGACAAATTCAACTCACCAGCAATTTCTACAATATCACCAGGAACTATGTCTTTAGCTTTAATCCGCTGTACACTCTTTCTGTCCTGTCGATACACTTTGCCCATTTCAGGTTCATATTCCTTAAGGGCTTCAATGGCATTTTCAGCATTTCTTTCCTGTTTAAAAAAAAAAAAAAAGGGGGGGAAGATAAAGTAACAATTATATGTTTGCCGCTCTAGGTAATATTTCTAGCCCAAAGAACCAAAATTTAGAGAGCAAATCTAAACTTTTCTAGCGACACACACTCACAACCATTTAAATCAATGGTTTAATCAATGTCTCATATGAAAGGTGATGGTCTGGAAGAGAAAGTTCAATCCAGGCTTGCCACTTAATAGCTATGTGACTGGCTAAGCTACACCACACACAGGTTTACTGCCTACAAAACCAGAACACTAACAGTACCTATAATCAAGGGTTGTGAGGATTTAACAAGCTACATAGAAAATGCTGGGGACTATGTTGAAGCACACACTTAAGATATGAATTAAGAAAATCAAGCTGTCTCACAAATTCTAAGAAATCTCTCTCTGGTGGCAAGTCCAATAAAATTTGGGATTCCAGGTATGACCTTGGTGGAGCAGTAGTTTGATCAATTGCCTCCAAAAGTATGCAAGGCTACATACCCCTGGGCTTAAGGTTAAGAAAACATCCACTGTATTTTGCTCCTACTAAAATTAGCAAAATTACATTTAAATCAGAAGCATCAACTCAAAAGATAATTAGCTCAGGTGTAAGAACAAAGTTATCAATTAAAATAATTTAAAAAGCTTTCCCTCCACCTCAAGCTATTAAAAGGACTATTTAGAGTATGAGGATAGGAAAAGAAAGTCAATGATGACAGTCCAACAGGTTACACCAAAAACAGTTATAGAATTAGCTTTCTGTGAGAAAGACCTGGGCAATTGGGAGAAACAGCCAGGGAAAAGGAAAGAGAAAAAATTTTTTATAGCTAAACATACATGAAAGTTCAAGGAGAATAAAAGGTGAAATTTTGCCATTAAATAAAGACAAAAGCAAAAAAACATGAAGACTGTCCACAGAGATATTTTAGTCAACACATGAGGAAAAAAAGATGAGAGTTTGAATCACTTACATAAATTATTAAAATGTGGCAACATGCAACATTTTGCTTACCTGCCATACACCCACAATTGCATTGGCTACTAATATAAGTAAAATTACAAAGGGTTCTACAAAAGCTGTAATTGTTTCTTCGCCTTCTTCAAACCAAGCCAAAACCTAAAAGAGAAATGGCATATTACCACTGTTCTGAGATTTTAGGCCTAGTAACGCTTTACAAGAGTGGTCAAGCACCACACACAAAACCTCTTTTCTTAAAATGTGTTCCTACAAATGAGGGCAAAATGTAATGACATGAACAACCAGTTCAAGAATTCTTGAGAATCAAAATGATCTAACTTAACACGACTTTTGCTATTTTTTCAAAACCCAAAGAAGGGGGCCATCCTGGTGGGGCAGCAGTTAGGTTAACTGCCCCCAAAGGATGCAGGCCACATACCCCGGGTTCGAGTCCCAGGTCTAGAGGCAGAAAACAACCAGTGTGAACAACAAAAATGGAAATAAGATGCTTCTTCCGCCTCTCTCTTCCTACCTAGCTGCCTGCTCACTTTTATTCCTGCCTGCATCTTTCCTTTAAAAAAAAAAATCCAAAGAAGGGGTGTGTCCTGGTGGAGCAGACAGCTGAGTTGGTGGCTAGGGTGTGAACCATGTAAAGTCCAGGAACCCAGGTTTGTAACCCTGGGGCTGGTAGAAAAAAACAAAAATGAACAAATAAAATTGTTTCTTCCTCTTCCCTCCCCCTTCCTTCTTGACTGCCTTCCTCTTAAAAAAAAAAAATTAAAAAATCCAAATAAAGTATTTTTGGGGAAATAAATCCCGCTCATTTCATGTGTATTATTTTCAGAAGAAATAAGTTACATGTTTAATTTTGTTAAAGTAAAAGGCAATCCACAGGGTGCACCCTGTGGCACAGATGCAGACCGTGCAAAGCCCAAGGATCTGGGTTTCTAACTGGTCTGTAACCTGGGTTGGGTGGAGAGGTACAAGAACAAAATGAAAGGCAATTTACAACTGTTAGTTTGGTTGATGCTCATATGAAATAACCATGCAGCAAAAATTCATAGTAAACTATTTCGTCATTGACTCAAAAATGTTAAGAGTATATAAACTATTAATGCCACACTTATTTTCAGGGTATGTTGTTCTACAAATAGGAATGTCATCTTGAAGGTTATCCTCCATATGACATCTAGTATAGCAACAAAGCACTTTAGAGATGACCTAAGTCCAAAAATGGTCTTTAATGGGACACAGAACATTGCAAAGAATTAGCTCTTGATTCATACAACCAGAACCCTGTTAAGCTTAAAAGCTACAGGAGCCACAAAATACTTCATAACTGAGCAATGTTAAGGTACCAAGAGAGAATCCAATACAAATTAATCTTAAAGAACATGGTAAAAGAACCATCTAAACGTTAAAAAAAAATTAACTAAATTTTGCAGACTACCAATCCAGAAAAGTTAAACATATCCAATGATTCAACGTGGGAAGTTAAGATTTGCGCCCCCCCCCCTTTTTTTTTTAACATTTAAAAAAACGTTTGCATGTTTCACATATTTTTTTTAAAAGATCTATTAACCAAATAACAAAAGCCCCATTTTTTATACTTAATATTGCCAGATATGATTTACGGCAATAATGAGACCATCGGACTACATTTGTACTTAGAACACTAAAAAGCATTTACACAAATAGCAAACCAGAAAGATAATTAAGGTCCAACATGATTTTTAAATAAAAGGTAACAATGAATGAAAAAGAAACATCAACTTGAGCAGGGAAAAAAAAACCTAGGCCACACCAGTTAGGGTCCTGATAGATTTCAATCACCACTGACAGCTAGTCAATTGCAAATAGTGAACTGGGGCAGGTAGAAAACCCGAATGAACATAAACATTGCTGCAAGCTTTCAGCAGGGCATTCCTAGTGTTAAGGCCGGGCTTAATGCCAAAAATAAAAAGTTCCTAGGAAGTTATAAATTTTGATAGATGCAAGATCGCAGCTGCTCAGATACTGGTCTTTCAGACATTTGCCAAGGAGAGCATATCAGAAATAAGAAACTTAATTAGCTCTTGAGGGAGAAAAATTGCTCAACTTTCAGAGCAACTAGGACCTTTCCAAAAGGTCAGTGAGGCATTAGCAACTGTAAGATAAGCTTCACACCTTGTTAATGTGGGTATGAATTTCCCTTTTGGCAGCTGGGCCTGAGGAACAAACTTAAAAGTGATATCCCTTAACAGCTGGAGCAAAGGGAAAGTCTAAAGCAAGCAGTGACAGTGAGAGCAAACCTCTACTTTTCAAGAAACGTGACTCCCTTACACAAATGATTACTGCATCAGTAATGCAGTAGTCCTAATCTGTACAATATGGTAGCCTTTCTTTAAGACTTTTAAATGTTTATTTTTAGGAAACATAGGAATTCACAGTTATTTGCAAGTTCTACAGATTTATTTATTACTACTGGATTAAAATCTAGCAGGTAAATAAATCTCTTAGGGTTAAAGGATAGAGCTATTTAAAACTGACAACCACCGATTTCCTAAATACTGTCATGTATCACGACGCGACCATCAACAATCCCAAGAAACAGGAATGAAAGTGCCGTTTTCTCCACCCCAGAGTTCCAAAACAATCTCAGGCAAAATGAAGGGTATGAGGGATCTTCATACTACTTCATTCCTTCTATCCATTACAACATACAAAGCAACTACACCTGAAATTTCCCGAACAACTTCTAATCCTATGGAACAAGAAGCTACAACCTTGTAGGGCCCAGTACAGCGACTACTTTCTTTTCTACTCCCCCCAATACAAATATATAATTTAAAAAAAAAAGGGGGGGGTGGTTGCAATTGAATGACTGACATACTATTACCAAAATTCAAGATGTGTTATTAGTATTATATACAGTATAGTCAGTTCATAACTATGACTAACAAAAAGCTATGCAAAATATATTTATACGAGGAGGGGAAATGTTGCTAAAAACCTTTATTGAAGATGTTTAGGCTGCACCCTGGTGGCCTAGTGGTCTAGCACACCCTGGGATCAGTCCATATAACATCCCAAGGTCCGGGTCATCAAGACATGGGACCTGGGGAAAGAACCAATGTGAACAACTAAATAAAAAATAAGAGTGTTACTTTCTGCCTGCCTACATGCAACATGCAATTTCCTTTAAAAAACAAAAAGTATATAATGAATGAAGATGTAAAATCTCTGGTATGCCCTAGTGGCTTAGTGGTTAAGTCCACCGAGTGTAGTCCACAGACATCCCAAGGGCCTGGGTTTGTGTTGGGAGGGGAAACAAAAATAAATACCTCTTCCTCATCAGTTCCTGCTTGTCTTTTCTTTCCTGTACCTTCCCCAACACCATGAGAAAAAAAAAAAAAAAAAAAAAAAAGGAAAAAAAAAACAACTCACAAACACTTGAAAGTACAATATCCTAAACAGCAGTATATATGAACTTAAAACACTTAAAAGGTAATCAACATATCAACATCAAAGAGTAGAAAAGGCTACTGCAGTATAATTTGGGGGATAAACAGTACTTCCTTCCCTTTGCTTTACCAGAATAACAGTATCTCCTTCTGTGATTTGCATCATTCAAAGTTTCAAACTTGCCAATCTTATTCCAAGTAGCCACTTGATGAATGCTCAACTGTGATTTAAATTGCTTAAAAAGGGTAAGACAGAGTATCTTCTGTTATCTGTAATAGTAATCTCCATACAGTAACTGACATGAAAGCCAAAAGACACTGGAGAGCAGTAACTGACTGGGTTATCTTCCCTACGTGTTGGGATAATGAGCTAAAAACTCTTATTAATTAAACCATAACATGAAAATGAGAAATAGTATTCTTAGAAACTTACTGTGCCTTAGGCCACTAAAACACTTGCTTACTGAAGAAATTTATATCGAGAAACATTTTTTAAAGAGAAAATGGAAATTAAACACAAGAATGGAAAAAGGAGCATAATCTAGAGGGTTTCAGGCAGCTAAGATGCTGGCGTGCGCACCATGTAAAGCCCAAGGACCCAGATTCAAGGGTATCAACAGGAAAAAAAAGTACAGTGAGCCCTAGTAGTGATTTGGTCAGTAGCCTTTGGCCAGTTTAGTTCACATAGCATTTCAAGGACCTAGGCTCCCATCTCGGGGCCAGGGGGGACAACGAACATGAACTAAATAAAAGAAAAGTGTTTCTTTCTTCTCTCTTCCTGCCTGCCTGCACCTTTCCCTTAAAAAACTTAAAAAGTATATATATATATATATATATATATATACACACACACTATATATCTCTTCTGATCCAGACACAAAGCTTACATAAGTACACTTTTCAGTGTTTTCAAACTTGAGAATACAATCATCTTAAAAACAAAAACAAAACAACTTACCTTTTAAACCATATTTTTAAAGGTTCAAAATAAAATGTCAAGCAAACCACCCTATTTTATCCCTTCTTAAAAATTTAAAGGAAATAGAAAAATGTAAAAAAGTCACTATATAACACAGTATCAAACACTTCTGCATCATCCTGAGAAAAATCAAAGTAAACAGAACTCATACTTTGAAAATGGTTTCAACACAAATTCATGCAAGCATCTGTTATATCAAAAGCACTAACCTAGGCTCTATAAAGAATTAAGGATCCCTTTAAAAGGTCCATTAGGAAGAAATAAATTATTCAAATATGAGAAGTTGAGAAACACCTTGGTCTAAGAAAGTTTTATTAACATGGAAATAGCTGAGATGGAGAGGAAACAGAAATGAAGGGTAAAGAAATTTATGTAAATTGTGACCAGAGAGGACTTCTTAGATGACAAAAATAAAGTTTTCAAGCTCACCTTCTTCCTGTCTTCTCTTAAATGTCACCTTGCTCAAAAACTGTGTTCCCCTTCCCATAATCCCTTATTCCACACCAACACCTGCCCCTTCTTAGTTATCATCTGTCCTCATTAGAATGTCAACTCCAGAGAAGGAACTTTGTGTATTTTGCTCAATATTGTTATTAGTAGAGTCTGTGCCATGTATCACGTGCTCAAGAAACAAAGCAGTGAAAGAGGAAAGGATTGGGCATTCTTGTGAAGCAACCATGTGTGTTATATGCAGTGCAAAGCTGGTGACCAAGGATGGAAAGACAAAGTGAAAGGACAGAAATCTTGATGTCAAAGTAAGGAATTCTGTAAGTTATTTCACATACAATGAGAGATATAGAGATAATGTCTTTCAATCCAAATGATCTTTAAAAAATAAGAACTATTGATGGAGTAGTGGTTTGGTCAGTCACTGTGGGCTGATGCAATCCACATACATCCCAAGGACACAACCAAGATGAACTAAATAATATGAAACTAATGACTAGGTATGCCCTGGAGGAGCAGCAGTTAGGTCAATCACCTCTGAAGGAGTGCAGGCCACATATCCCTGGGTTAGGGGGTGGGACACAACCAGTGTGAACTAAATGAAAACAAAATGCTTCCTCCTCCTCTCTCTTCCTGCCTGCCTACTCACCTTTATTCCTGCTTGCACCTTAAAAAAAAAAAAAAAAAAAAAAAAAAAACCCACTAAAGTCTACTGTATCTTTTTACTTGAGCAGAACCAGATGGTGTAACTAAGCATGTTTTATAAAAACTGCCTATTCACTTTTCCAAAGGCACATGAATAGTCTACCGTGTTTTTCTTATTCAATTAATAGGCACAAACTGACTACCACAAAAAGACTTTGTGCTCTTTTGAAATATAATGAGGAATTAAAAGGTCAAGTACAATGCAACAGTAGTGCCAACCACGTAAGGAAACAGGTTTTATATCCGCAATTTATTCATCAAACAAATAAAAGCAAACAGTGATTTCTACAGTAACCGTAATTCTAAAACAATTATTTTTCGTTTAGCAGCTTATATAAATTTCATTTCCTGAGAAAAAATGCAACTCGAATCAAATGTAGCTCTTAAAGCTCTAAAAATCTTGCATCCTCCCTTACAAAATAATTTTAAAATACAAGTGCAAATGCCTAGAAATTACAAACTCCACAGTTCAAAGTAAAAATCACATCATTAATTCCAAATGTTACTATAAAGTCATTCAAACTGATCCTATACAATTCAAATAGTTAATAGCCTGCTTTTGGAAATGCTATTGATGTTACAACACTGTCAAGTTAATAACTCAAAAATGTACCTAAGGTTTTTCTATACCAGCTGTTTTAACTTCTGAGAGGTACCTGATAAATCCCAGTATTTAACTGTCAAAGATGAGATGGTTTCAGAATTATGTAGCAACTTAAATATATTATTACACAGTATTACAGATACATCTTTGTTTTGGCCCTTGTATTGAATCTAGTTAAAACAGCTTTACCTGTTCTATTAAAGGAATAATTGGTAAAGTAGCAGTGGAAAAAAGAGACGAGAAAGGTACGGAGTGATTAATTTGCGATGCTGACTATTGGCTGACACTCAAGTATATTCAATGAAAATGATATGCGAAGACTTAATTATTAACGTTGCGCACATAACTTGGTTAACACAGCAAGATGCATTAGTCTCAAGAGTAGACTACCATCTAAAGACAGAGCAGTTTCATTAATTTACTTCTCAAAATAGCCCCTATTAGGATATAGTCATCACAAAGGCCAGTGTCAAAAATAAAACCTTGAAGCTATGTCAATTCTGTGAAGTTTAAAAAAAATTTACAAGTGAATTTTCTTTCCCACCATAATTTTTAGAATACTGTAACTTAAGAACAAAAGACATCTCATGCCATTTGGATTAGGAACATCTGTGTGATATTCATGACAACTTTAAGGGAAATTACCAAGAAATCCACTGCCCAAGGACAAAAAAATGCAAAAAAAATATAGAAAAAAAGTTAATAACCCAGAGATATCCTCGCCAACTCCCATACACCTTTCTTCTGTTGTAGTTCATGTCATCAGTTTCTTAGCAACCATACAGGACTCAAGGCATGCACATACAGAACAAGAAAAAACACTTTTTTTTCTTTTAAGATCTAGAACCAACTGTACTGAACCTTGTTCTCTCAACCTAGAAGTCACTCAGGACAGGGGTCCAAATTAGATAAATATACCACCCTAAAGGTCAGTGACCAAATTTGGGCAACAATGGTGCCATCACTGCCGTCATCATTCTTGTCATTGTCAAAAACAACTGTCACCTTGCCATTACCAGGAAGAGAGAGCAACTGGAATACTCCTTTTCTAAGTTCTATTTACAGACTACAAAAAGCCCAACATCATCTGGTATGATTTTACCCAATGGAAGAACCCAAAATAGAAAGGCCTTGCAATGAAATTTTTTAATACTAAAAGATATTTTGATACAAACGAAAATTTTTATTCTTTCGATAAGCCACAAGAATTTCTAAGTCCCTGCCCTGCCACATTTGGGAACAATTTCTAATTGCAGGTAAAAATCAGGTATCTGTTTACTTTCTGTACACGAATAGCTTCAAGTGTTTTGTTTATACTTTTAAAATACTTTTATTTTAAAAAAAAAAGGCAGCCTAAATCTCTAGATGCAACTTTCTCATCTAATAGCCATAACTTGTTTTCTAATTTTTCATCTGTGGAAAACTCTCAACTTTGAGAAAACAAATTTCTTTATACTTACAAAAGATATACAGGCTGCCAGTAATAAAATTCTAACTAGTAAGTCTTCAAACTGCTCAATCACGAGTTCCAGCAAGGTTTTTCCTGTTAGAAATAAACATTTGTTGTAAATATCATCTTGATACCTACACACAAAAAAGGGAGGGGGTGGGGCGGGAATGTTAAGACTACTTACCTTCTTCCGCTGGTAACTCTGTAGGATGTAGAAATTCGCCAGGCAACATGTCAGGAGAGGAGGAAAAAAATTTTCAGCACTATCTTTTAAAGACACCCCTAGATATATGAGCACTGAACCATTTTTATTGAAACCATATTAAAATGGTACCGTCAAGAAAATAATGCAACTTGTTTTAATCAATGGGCTTTTCTTAAGTTCTAGCCTGAAGCACAAAATCACAATGCCACCGAAACAGGGATCCTGAAGCAAGGAGTCATTTCAGCTATGTCATCATTTCTGCCAGATGTGTAACTGAGTAGTACAAGAACGGTCAGAGGCATTCTCACTTACGACGACGCCTCATAAACCGGCTGAGGACGGGAAAATGTCTCGCAGGGCTAACCTAGTTGCAGGAGACTCGTCCCTCCCTCCACTGGGGCCGAGCTGGTGAGAAGCCGCCGAGCGAGTCGCGCGGGGAAGGTCAAAAGCTCGAGACGCCCGGAGGTCGAGAGGCGCCGCAGACCCAACCGAGGCACGGCCCTGCCCGCGGCGCCGGTGCCCCTGCCGCAGCCCCTCTCCCGCGGGGCCAGCGCGCGGGATCGCTACCGCCTGCAGCCCTCGGCGGGCACGGAGCCGAGACCCACGAGGTGGAGCCCAGTCAGCCATCTTCCCTGGCTCTCGGGCCCGCGCGAAGAGCCGTGCAGCCCTGGCGCCGGGGACCTACCGTTGGAGCCCCATCTCTCCTTGAGCTTCTTGACCTGCTCCAGACTCAGCCCCGTGCTCTCGTTGACGCCGAAGTGGCCCAGTACCTCCTCCACCGTCTTTGTGTGCGCGTTCTCCATTGCTGCGGGGGCCCGGCCGGCTTCGCCTCCTGTCCCCGCGGCCTCCTCGCCTCCGCCTCGCACTCGGGCCGCGGGCTCGTGCCACCCCGAGCGCCCAGGCGCAGACTAACCTCTCCCCCTCCTCCTGCCGCTTCCGCCTCTCCGGGCGCTGAATCACCCCGCGCCTCCTCTTCCAGACAAACGCCCCTCTCGCTGCCGGGCCCTCGCCGGCACCCACCCCGGCTTCAGTAGCCAGGCAGTGGAGAGCTCCCTCCCCACCCTCCCCTCGTTAGAAGGGAGGGCCTCTCTCGGCCTCAACCGCCTGCCGGGAGCGCAGGCCGCGGTCCCCGACCCCCCTCCCCGCTCTCCAGAGGTGGTTAGCGGCCCCGCTTGAGCCAGAGGAGGGGGCGCCCGGCAGACCCCTGATGGCGGAATGGAGCGAGGGAGGCAAGCCGGCGGAGCGGTACGCGGCACGCTGGCCCAGTTTCCTCAGCTCTGCACCTCCGACAGGGCCGGAGGAAACTGCGGCGGCGGAGGAGGAGGTGGCGTCGGGGACGGCTCCGCGGTGGCTGCTCTAATAGCATTTATCGGTCGCTGCCTGCCCTCTCGCCGCCGCCGCGGCATGTGGACGCTGCTCATTGGCCGAAAGGGCCGAGCGCGGCGCGGGCGGCGCGGCCCCGCCCCCTCTCCCGGCTCCCCCCCTCCCTCCCTCAGGCTCGACTAGCGCCCACGCTGCCACGCAGGCCCCGCCCCTCCGCGCACCGCCTCCAAGAACCCGGATCGAGGCCGCCGCGCGCCGCGTCGTGCCCGCGCAATGTCTGCCAGGGTCCGCGGACCTGCGGAGAGCGAGCTCGGTCTCTAAGCGCTGTCTTGATCCACACCCGCCGACAGACTTAGATGGGAGCTCATGATGGCTCCCTGCACTCGCTATCGGGAGGGAGCATCCTGCCCTTCGGCCTTGCCTCGGGCCAGGGTGGGTGGCTAGAAAGACGAAGCCGAGGAAGCTGAAATACTGCTTCTGGGCTTCCCGAAGCTGGCTCAAGTGGTGTCCTTGGCTCGACCCTTGGCCTTGGGTATCCAGGGTTGTACTCTGCATCCTCATCTATCTCCTTCAGATCCTCCGCTTAGGAACCAGCGGGAGGAATTCCACAGTTCATATTCCCCTCAACCAAAATCCCTCATCCGTCGCCCCCAAGGAACACCGCAACCCCTAACCCCAGCCAAGGGCTCCTTCGCACGCAAAATAATATAAGCCCTTTCCCAGTAAGTTCTGTGCTCCGACTAAGGGAATCCCACTTTGGGGAGGGTAGGTGAGGCGGAGATTTGCTTTGCTTTTAATAGCCCACACAGCTTTTGATACATATCTGCATGTAAGTCACCGGTAACCATACTGTACTCAGCAGCATTAAGATCAAGGCTATTTTCTAGACTCCCACTTTCCCCAACAGAAAGTCTTTAAACCCAAACCTATTCTTAAACCACAGATAATTTGCTTATGAAGTCTGTACAAAACCTAGATCAACAGCATTTAGATAAAGGAAGCTTTGCCAAACAGACTTGTTAGACAGCACAGGAGAAAGGACCTTTGCATCAAATTCAGGAACGATGAACACATTCGCATCACATAGCAGCTTTCTACTGGAGTATGTAACAGAACGAAGTATATCTTCTTTTGTATTTAGCAATAGTGTACCAATCATGTGAGCAAAAGCAGGGCAAAAATCACCTCAGTTGTCCCAGATGGTTCAGTCTCAGGACTTAAAGGTAAATTCCTTAAACAAATGTAAATCACAGTGCATTACCCAGCTGAAAAAATCAGGCACCTCACTTCATTTAATTATTTCCAAGGAGTGGAGGCTGGCATGCAGTTTTGATTGATACTTGGAAAAGGACCAACAAAACCCTACACGAAACAAAAAAAATTCTAGTGTATGGCAATGCACGAAGGGAAGCAAGGTGGAAACTGGTTAGGTCACTGGATTGGAGCCTCTTCCAGAAGGGACACGTGACTGTATTTTGGGGGGTGTGGTCATAGATGGTGGTTCTTTTCTTTCCTTCTGAGACCAGGGGTATGCCTCTGTTTCTTGCCAATTCTTCTACCTCATCTCATCTCTTTCAGCAACAATAGAAGCTCTTCAGGAAGGAAGGTTGATATCTTTCTCAGTCTGGAAATTATCTTAGGCATTTAACTTTGGACCTCTGACTAGGTCTCTGCTTGGGGGTTGTAAGTGCCTCTGGTGCTATTAAGAACTTCTTAAGAGGTTCCTGACCTTGGCTTTTGTACTAAATGATAGTCCCCAGATCTTCAGGGTGCCTAGTTCCATTTATCATTCAGATCTCAGCTTGCAAATAATTTTCTCAAAGATGTCTTAACAGATGTCTTAAAGCGGTTACCATCCCAGTCACCCTCACTGCTACATTTTCTTCACAGTACTTATCTCTGATATTGCCTTTTTGTTTATAGCTGTTTATTGCCTGTCTCCCTCCACTGGGCTATGAGCTCTGTGAAACAAGGATTAGCCTGCTCATCCTCAGGATGCAGAATGGTCCCTGGTACACATTCATCATTTATTGAACACCTATTGCTTGCATTAATTAAAGGATAGCAGCATCCCTGATCTATTAGTGACTTGCAATGGAAGGCCCAAATTTATGCTCAAGTTCATTGATTTTCCAGTTTGTGAAATAAACAGGAGGTCCTCTATACGACTTGTCTCA
Source organism: Solenodon paradoxus (assembly GCA_004363575.1). Classification (NCBI taxonomy): domain Eukaryota; kingdom Metazoa; phylum Chordata; class Mammalia; order Eulipotyphla; family Solenodontidae; genus Solenodon; species Solenodon paradoxus. Next base: position 185,321 of record RJWH01002134.1, read on the forward strand.
TGGGAATACCTGTGAAGATTAGTTAAGCTTAAAAGAAACAAAAGCAAAGCTAGGCAGCATTATAGGTTTCTCAGAGCTGAGTAATGTATAAGTTCACATTGGTTCTGTTACATTGTCATCACCCTTCAAACTTTGGAAATCTTCTATTTATTAGAGGTTGGAATATTCTCTTAAACTGAAAGTCTGATTTTTAGCACATAACAATTATGTTCATGGTTCCTCAGCCTGTTGGTGTCCCTGAAACTTACTGTTTATAGACTGCCAAAATTAACCACCTAAACTCGCAAAAGCAGAAAGATCTAGTTTCGTTTATGCAGAAGTAAATTTATGCTCAATTTTATCCATTAAACCACATGTGCTTCTTGTTAACAGTTTAAAAAGGAATGGACTTTAGCAGTACTCCATTTTTAACCAAGGACTGCAGCTATATTCCATAAATTGAAGAGAGAAAAATAAGAGAAACTGATTCAGAAAGACAATTTTATAAAGGAGCTTCAAAGAAATTAGTAACAGTGGATGTTAGCTGGTAATTGACAGGCTAGTTTAAAAAGACAGAAGAGATCCAGGAGAAAAGGGTGACTTGAAAAGAAGCCTCAGTCAACTTCCCAACCCTCTACAATGCTCCTTTAAAGCGTTGGAGATTGCAAAAGGCAGCCTGTTCCATATTTGGACAGCTCTAATCATTAAAGCAGTTTCATTCTGGGCTGAATCCACCTCTCACTGACTTCTATCCACTGGTTCTTGTTTAGCCCTCTGAAACAACTCTGAAGTTTAATCCCTGTTCTGTGTGAGATCCCTTTGAATATTTCAAGATATCTATTATGCTTTATAAAAATCTTTTCTCAGTTAAAAAGAACAGCTTGGTCCCTGGGGCTGTTCTTCCTATAGCATGAGTCTGCAATCCTTCAGCATACCTGTCTGGTGCTGGGGACACTCAATCCTGAACACGGAAGTTTGGAAGTGTCTCTCAGTGGAGTGATCACTTTCCACCTTTGCTCTGGATACTTTCCCCTGGACATTGTTGGTTTGTGTTAACAACTCAAAGCTGAATCCTTTATAGAAAAACTGCAGTCATGTTAAATCTTCCCATGCTATAATTGCACTGTAGATTCTTTTTTTAACCCAGGCAGTGAGCTCTATCATGGAATGTTCTCATGTTCATTTGAGCCCATCTTTTGCCATCTGCTGTGGCCTTTCTGGAGTCTTCATGTTCCAGTGATGTTTTAGCTCTATGTCCTAGCTTGGGTTATACACAAATTTGATAAGTGTGAATTATGACTTCTGTGTCTTTATTCTAGACATTCATTCCAAATTAGAAAATAACAAATAAACTGAACCTAACTGTTCAACTGCTATAAGTCAACCTAACTAGTTTCCCAGGTTGGGAAAGTGGAAATCTTATAATGCATTTTATTGCCTCCTTTTCTACCATAATACTTTATTAAACAGCAGGGAAACAGCATTCTTTTGGTGTAGCACCTGATGTAGTCAGCTTGACTTAAGGGTCATGTTATCTTTATGTGACAGGTTCAGAACTAGCACAGTAAGGTGTTACACTGAGAGGCAGCTGGAACTGAGGCCAACCAACGCAGTCACCTCTGCCATCTCTTGCTGACTCTGGAGCATGTGTTTGTTGAGTGGAAGGATGGGCAGAATTGTCTGCACTATTAAAATTCTTTGTCATGTAAATTAAAATCACTTAAAGGGACCATTATGTTAGTTCATTACTGTTATCTAGCCCACTTTTCTTTACCTGTCCATAAGAACTTAGCAATAGGATTCTGTGCAATGTGTTGCTAAGATTTGGGTACAGTCTCCAAGTCCACATTCTGGTGCTCTTTCCACAGAAACGCGTCCAGTTTGAAATTACAGAGCACATGCCAGCATCTAGTGTCCACCACTTTTTCTACACACCCACCAACTATGACTAACATCTGAGAATTTGCCACACTTAACAGAATGTCTTTTCCAGAATTGCCTCCTCTTCTCTATTAATATGCATTCTTTTGATAGCTAAGTGTCAAAAATCAACTGATTAGCTTATGATTATTAAAAAAAAAAAAAAGGTGGGGGACAACTTATGGGGAGTAGATCTAAATTCAGATCTGCTTGAGCCAGGTGCTCAGTCACTGAGAATCCCTCTCCACTTCTTGGTTGCTTTGCATTGTACTGTCAAATGAGCTCTCTCCAGGAGGCAGCAGACATGGCTCCCAGCATCTCCAGTTTACAGTCCATTACATTTAGCATATTTTTTAAAGAGGAAGAAAGGTAGGCAGGCAGGAAGAGAGAGAAGCAGTATTTTCATTTATTCATTTTTTGTCCCCCCACCGCACCCCCACCTCAGGCTGTGAACCTGGATCCCAGAGGCTGACTGAGCCTCAGCTGCCAGTTGCACAAAATGTAGCGATTCAGTGGAGGGAAAGGCCTAAGATTTCCTTTGGGTCATGAATCCACACCTTGGAATTTGGGTGAGTTAACATCACCTGGAGGACTCCTGAGACCACAGATCGTGGGGCCCTATTTCCAGAATCCTCAGTCAGTAGGTCTGGAATAGAGCCCAAGAATTTGCATTTCTAACAAATTCCCAGGTGATGTTGATGCAGCTGCTTCAGGACTCAAAACAAAACCCCAAAGGAAAATAAGTTCCAGGAAGGGAACGAATGTTGGAATGGCAAAATAAAAAGATGTCTACTTCACTAAGGAAAAGTAAAAACTTCAACTGATTTGGAAGAAGCAGAAGTAACTAGCACAGAACACTGGGATGGAAACCTTGTTTGGAGAAGCCACAGATTCTCCCAGTGCCATTTTCAGTTCTATCTGCCATAAATCCACCACAACTTCAGCTCCAGTTCTAGCCTCTGTCATATTATCTGCTCCTTTTGCCTGGATCTGCCTGGTGAAACCCTATTATCCTTCAAGTGAAGGCTCAAATCCCAACCCATCTTAGAAGGCTTGATAATGGTCCACTTCCATCACATCCATCCTCAGCACTCCAGAAATGAGTTATTCTTCTGTGTTCCACACAGTACCTGATTACTCTACTATAGACACTCACATTTTCCTCTTCTCTGGTTGATCCTTTCCAGCCTTCTTTTCCTCCTTCTTCCCACTACTGTTCAACTTGAAAAGTGGAGGGTCCCAGGCCTTAGGGCTTGGCATTCTTCCCTATCTACAATCTTTTCTTAGACAACTACTACTTTAAACCCCACCTAAATATCGATGACATGCATATTTTGTACATCTAGATGGTCACTGGTCCCAGCTGTCTACCTGACCTTGCCACTTGACTAGGTCATGAACTCATATGTGAAAGTGACAGGTGTGTTTGTGGTGGGGCATAGGATGGTCACCTCCCTCTGAAAAGTGAGCTAGGAACTGAATAATATATGCCCATTTACATATTCAGAGTGGAGAAGATCACAATTAGGGACAATTTGGGATTTGAGAACAGCAGACACACATGAATAATATTCTTTCTCTCGTTAATACTTACCACCTCAACTCACTTGTCTCTCTTTTTTCATCAAATTATAAGCTCCAGGACTTACCATATATACTTAGAAAGTGGACAGTAATGAGTGATGGTGTGCAGTTATTTGCTTGGAGGACTTTGAGTGTGCCCTTCTTCACTGCATCCCAGTGCCCACCCCCTGCGGCACATGCAGCAGGTGTTTGCTACACATTACCTCATCGACGAGGCCCTTTACTTCCTTTGCAATTACTCCTCTAGGGAGAAAAATGTTGCCATCCAGAAAAAAAAAAAAAAAAAAATTAGAGAAACCCATACAGCAACGCCAAACAAAGTACTGTGAAATGGTTTTCAAAACCATAGCTCCCTGATGGGATAATGTAGTTTAAATATAGCAGCTATTTTTTCCTCAGTCGGCTTGTTCTTTGATTTTCGTGGAAAGATTTCAAAAGTTCTCCTCCACTGCCCTCCTTCCTCACCCCCCAAGGTGCTTAGACCTTAAACTGTGAAATGTTGAAAGTGCAGAGATGACATGCCTCCTGAGTCTGGCAGAAAAATGAACAGTGATTAAATGCAATTTTAATTTTAAATGATGACTTACTCAGACTCTCCCTTCCCCACCGGGTGACAGGGTGTTGCTCTAGCCTCAGCGGTAGAAAAGTGAGCAGGCAGAGTTTCCATTGGGTAGAAATCCAAGGACTGTGAATGCAGCGGACAGGGTTGCAGGACAAATTCCTAGAATAGGATCTTTCTTTGTTCCCAAGCTGACCAGCTCAGTCCCTTGATGTCCCACAATAGAAAAAAAAGGGAGGGGGGAGGAGGTAGAGGCCTGTTCAGTTCTTCTATTGTGATCCCGCTGTAGTTACTTGATAGTTCACAAGCTCCCAGAAGGCTGGCTGCCCTCCCATCACCTTGTGATTCTCCCCTGATTCTGGAGAGGGGACGGTGGGGGACACTGTGTATCCTAAGGGAAGCACATCTGACAAACCTGATCCGCTCCATCTGGAAGGACAACTCAGGCAGCCCATCTGGCTCCAGCCGTCTGCTAAGGCCGAGACCAGGCCATGGTGCTCTCCCAGCAGACCCGCGCATGTCCTGTCCTCAGTCCTCTCAGCCTGCATCTTGCCCTGAGAGCAGCTCCTGGCTTCTCTCAATTGTGAGACTTCCCCTAGCATTCTAGCCTGTACTTCTTTTCCGCAATCCCCTGGATCTGTAATCCCACCCCTCCCACCCCAGAAGTGGGGTTGATGGCCAGTGCTCTCAGTGCCCTTTGGGACAGCCCCGTTCTTTCACTCGGTCTTCTTGAACCACCCAGAGAGTGTCCTGTTTTGGAGACAGACACATTGTCAGGTCATGTCCTGTGTCTCATCTGCTGGAGCCCAGCGGTACCAGCCCACTGCCTGCCCTTCTCTTAGCTACTTTCCATCTCAAATGGTAGTAGAATTCCTGAACAAGCTTCAAGTTTTGGAATCTTCTCAGGTGGGCCTGATCTGCAGATGGGGGATGGGTGGAGAACAAGAAAGCTGAGGCTGGGCTGGAGATGTTTGCAGACATTAGACGTTTCTCTTCCATGACTCATGGGAGGAGAGAGAGTCCTCCCTCTTCCTGGAATGCAGCAAGTCCATGGCCAATTCCCACCCCCACCCTGCCCCCAAAATGAAAGAACCCACACACAGAGTTTTGTTCTCAATCAAAAAACCAGAGTTCCCTCCAAAATCTCATATGGCTACCTGAGGAGGGGAGCATTTTGAAGCCTCAGAAGAACAGTCTCTAGACGGTTTTCTGATCTGAGAAAGGGGCTGCAGAAAAAGCAGGGTTCGTCTCAGACAAAGTACACATGTATTAGGGAAGGTCTTTTAGGAAAAATGCCTTCACCTCTCTCTTTCCCCATCCTTTCTACTTAGTAGTTTTCTAATCGAAAACCTGGGGTAGACAACCTGTGGAACATTCCAGATACACTTGATTTTAATGGTACATAAAAGGATTCTAGAAAAAATAGGCCTATGTAGATTTTTTTAAAAAAAGGAAGGAAAGGAGACAAAATTGGAGACATTTATTAAGCATGTATTTGCCAGATATGCAAAGTGGTAGGAACTTTTCCTGTGCTTGTCTCACTCCATCCTAAGGACAAGCCTGTCTGGCAGGTATCATTATCATCCCTATTTTTCCAGAGATTGAAAGCAGGTTCCCAGAGAAGTTCGGTCAATTGCTGGAGTCACACAATTAGAAATCAGTGTTCAGTAAACATTGTTGGGGATAGATTATTTGCAGGGAGAAAAATTAGATTGGATCCATTCCTCACACCATGAAATGCAAAAAAGTTTCATATGGGAAAGAGAGTTAAATATTAGGGAAAAGAAATCTAAAAAAAAATCTCAAAACAAACAAAAAAAGAACAGCAGCAGCAGCAGAGTGCCCTGGTGGAGCGGGGATTGAAAACAGGTCATATACATCCCAGGTCCTAGGTTTGTGTCCTGGGACCAGTGAAAAGAACCAATATGAAGAATGAATAAAGTAAATAAAATGCTTCTTTAGCCTCTCCCTGCCTGTCTCTGCTCTTCTTTCTGCCTGCACTTTTCCTTAAATAAAAAATAATAAATAAATAAATAAATAAATAAATAAATAAATAAATAAATAAATAAATGCAACAGGAGCATAGATAAGTGGGAGATAAAGATCTAAAAATCTCTGAAAAAAAATTTTCATAACAGGCTCAGCCTGATGTCCTATCAGTTTAGTTCATTGGAAATAGTTCACCTACATCCCAAGGTCCCAGGTTCAAGACCTGGGGCCAGAGGGAACTACCAAGAAGAACAGCTAAATAAAATAAATGTTTTTTTAAAAAGTTGCATAACAAAATATTACAAAACGAATGAAGGAAATATATGCATAGAGTCTGGGTGAAAAAATAAAATGAGATAGTTCCTGAAAAACTTTTTAATGCTAGGCATGTGGAAAAGCACTGAGAAAGACATGCACAGAGATCTTGACTGGCGCAAACATCTTCAGGGCCGGTTCTTGGATCAGGTTATTTCCTGGCCCCAGACCGGTGGTTCCCGACCGCCCCTTTGGTAAGGGGAGCGGGCCATTCTGAGTCCCACTGAACTGTAGCCTCCCCATCATGGGGAAGGGACTGCTGTCTAACTCACTGCACATAGAGCACAGAAAGAGAAGCAAAGTAGAAAGTTACGCCATCTGAAAACTGCACTTCGGGGCCTCTACCAGCTGACAGCAGTGACCTGAGCTGGAACTCTGCCAGGACAGTGGGATTAACTTCCCAAGTGCTGGCCAAAATGGGCCCGGGATTTTTATTTTTATTCGTTTTCCATTACAACTGCACGGCAACGCAAACAAGCCCCAAAACAATGTGAGCCACCGAGAGTCATTTTCCTCTGTGGGGTGCCATCTCAGTATCACACAATGTGCTCACCGCATCTAACCGAAGCTTAAAATCGAGAGTTGATTACTCACTTCCCCACTAATGATAATGGGAGAAAGAGGCATTATGACGGCCCAATTACAGCAGTATGCTCACAAAAGCGGGGTATAACAAGACGTGTACATGGAGCCCGTTGTAATCAGGAGCAATCATTTGAGTAGTCAGTGGAAACCTAAGAAAAGACAGGCCTAGCTCTCCCAGTCCCCCAAGATCGGGACTTTAGACACTAGGATTAAAAGAGATGACTCCAGGCAACTAAATGTCATTTAAAAGTGTGGGATAGAGAAGGCAGGGAAAGGCTTGGTGCATTAGACCCAGACTTCAGACTAATCATACTACGCTCAGAGACTACTTTCTACACATTAGATATTAGGTATATTTTAACTTGTGACTTGCTATGTTCTTTGAGCTACAGAATTCAATGTTAGCGCAGGTCTTCAAAACACCATCTTTTGTAAATTGCAGGGAAAGAAATTCAGAGAATTGCAGCTACCTGGTAATGAAAATATGCTACTTGGCAAACTACTTAACCTGTGTCCCTAGTTCCTCATTGGTCAAATGTGGGCAACAGAATCTACCTTGTGTAGCTTTCGTGAGGGGTTAAATGGGAGAAGGCATGTGAAACTGACTGGTGAAACTGAGAGACACATTCCAACTTGATCTTAGGCTCACATGGTGAGTAAGAAAAGCAAGACGCTGGTGTGCCTTGGTGGCAGGGCGGTTTAAATCAGGATCAGTCCACACATATCCAAAGATCCTTGGTTCTAGACCTGGGGCTGTGGAAACAACCAATGATGAATAACTGAATAAAATAAAGTGTTTCTTCCTCTCCCTCTTCCTGCATGACTGCCTACTTGCCTTCATTGCTGCCTGTAACTTTCCTTAAAAAGAAAGATGCAAATATGCACAGAATTGGTGAAGCTTATGTACAATCTGAAAAATGCAAAATTGTTTATGGATCTAAGTATCTGTAATACAAATATAAAAATATGAATGATGATAACCCCTAGCCGACTTGAAACGGTACATTTAGTTTATCTAATAACAAACAGCACTTCCAACAATGTTATTGAGGATATAGCAGTTTCATATTTTTCCTTTTTTTTTCAAATGTAGGAAACATGCCAGATGTATTTTTAAAAGTACAATAGTAATTATAAGCAACAACCACATATACCATCATCCAGTTTAAGAAATATAACATGAGGTACAGCTTGGTAGTTTAGTGGTTAAGTCCTTGGCATCTGGCTGGCACAACCCAGATAAATTCTAAGGACCCACGATGGTGATCCGGGGCATGGGGGAGAGGGAGAAAATTAAAATGAACAACAAAATACAATGCTTCTTCCTTCTCTCTCTTCTGCCTGCCCACTCCCCCCGATTCCTATCTGCACTTTCCCAGTGCGTGCGTGCGTGCGTGCGCTTGCGTGTGCGTACACACACCACGATTAATACGGCTGGAGTTGTTTGTGTGCTCCTGGAACTCAATCCCCTCCTTTCTTTTCCGGTGAGATGCTCTAGCCTGAACTGGAGTTTATCATTCTCATGCATATTTTTGTATTTGTACTGTTTTGCATTTTTCAAATTGTACATAAACCTCACCAATTCTATGCATATGCTGCGTCTTGCTTTTTTTTTTCTTGGCTCACCATTAAGGGGTTGTTTCTCCGCATATATGTTTGTATCTCTAGTTACTTCATTTTTGCTGTTATTATATACATTTGAAAAAATAAACAAGTAAAACAACACAGAAAAAGTCAAACTCCTCTCTTGTCCCCTTTCCTCTGTAATCCATATTATAAGGAGTTTACAATGTTGGTTTCCCAGATAAAATCAAAGAGGAGAATTTCACTTCGTCTCTCTTTCCCAAAACACTTAGCTCTGTTTTTCCCCTCCTTCCAAAATTGAGGTGACTCCATTTAGGGCTGCAAATTGTCCGCTGCAGTTGCCTATAAATCGGCTGTCTGGTCTGCACTGTACAGAACTCATCCGTATGTGGTAGTCAGGCCTGACCCCCTTTCAGATCGTGAAGGCTGCTCCTACCTTGAAGAAATCTGAAGCCATGGGGTCTTACACTGCATGGATATTGGCTGATAACAATTTCTCAATTGTCGGTTTCTTTATAGAATCTTAATATTAGAAGAAAATCCATAAAACCTGCAGGTCTGCAGTAATTTTCCACTCAGTCCATCCCCCACCCCACCCCACACCCCCTCACCAATCCCCCATTCCCTGTTGGGGATATTTCAGTTACCTTAAAGGTAGAATGGTGTGGATGCCAGATATCTGCATATAAACTTCCTTTCTGATCCTTCCTCTGTGCTACCTCAATAATTTATTCAAGCTTTAGTTTATGGAGAATTAGATTGGATCCATTCTTCATACCGTGAACTAACATTTTAATAATTTGCCTGAGAATTACTGTATGGAAGGTCTGTTTACACTAAATCATAAATACTGTGTTTTGTTGGCAATTTAAGGGACTTTCAAGGGTTGTTCTGATAATGGTTAATTTTCACTTTGCTCATTATATATAATGTCATAAGTCTTCAGTAAGTGCCTGTTATTACTATAATTATTGGGGTAGCAAAGCATATAACTGATTTGCAAAAACATTGGGAAGAAAAAAATCGGTTTTGGGTTGTCATGAAAAATGATCTTCCAAATAATGTGTTCTGGGGTGGACAGGGTGGCGGGTGAAGTTTGGCAGGGGAGCCTGCATGTTCTACAGGTGGGGTACACATACACACAGACTGGCTTCGGCCCCAAGATTCATTACTGAGCTAACTTTTGGTACATACATAGTTGGATTTTACAGTATTCCATGTCCCCCCATTCTTTTTTTTAAATTGTGAAAAACATAACAAAACGTATTGTCTTATCTTTTGCTTTAGCTTTGTTGTTTAAGGCCTTCAATATGAAAACTATATAAGAATGATTTTTTTTTAAAGGAAAAGTGCAGGGAGGAATGAAGGTAAGTAGGCAGACTGGCAGAAAGAGAGGAAAAAGAAACATTAATCTGGTTGTTCATCTTGGTTGTTCCCCCAGTCCCAGGCTTGAACCTGGGTCCTTAGGATGTATGTGGACTATGTCTAGAGGCCTTACCCATTAGGCCACAGGACAAGCCAAAAACATTTCTTAAAAGGCACACAAAGAGGAAAATGTCTTTGGTAGTGGCATGGTTTTGATGACTATCTAAAACTTACAAAGTATTATATATCAATGTTACCTCAAAAGAAAGGAAATGTCATAACTCTGCCCTATAGTTTGGAAAGTTACGGAAACATTTTATAAGGAAATATGCAATTTTATTCTGCTTTTCTGTTGTGAATTCTCTAAGAAATTTATGAACAGCACAATAGTCTTTCAACATGTTCGTAAATAAGGAAAAATTCAGTATGTAGAATATTGTTCAGCTTTTGTGAATGGCAAGTGAACAGCACTCTAACCCCAAATAATCCTTATTTAAATGAGCTATAAGCCATGAAACGGTTCTCATTACAGGAAAAGAAATACTAACTTGATTTAGTACTTTTTTTAAAAGCTTGTATGATACAGCATTTTCTGAATATAACTTCTGTTGTTTATAGTTACAATTTTTAATGTTTTGATTATTCAAAAATGTACTACCTTAATCACTTTAAAGTAGTATTAACTATATGCACAATTATGCAGCCGATCTCTAGAACTTCTTCATCTTGCAAAACTAAAATTTCATACCCATTGAACACCAGCCCTCCCTCTTCCTCCTTCCCAACTCCTAGCAACTACCAACGTACTTTATGCTTCTAAGCTTCTGGCTAGTTTACATGCCTCATATAAGTAGAATCAGGCAATATTTGTGTGTGTGTGTATATATATATATATATATATATATATATATATATATATATATTTTTTTTTTTTTTTTTTTTTTTTCTTTTTCAAAGAAGCATATTTATTTAGTTTTTTTCACCCTGACCCTGGGTCACAAACCCAGGTCCAGGGCTTTACATGGTCTGCATACCAGTGTCACCTGAGCCACAAAGATGCGCCCCAGTATTTGTCTTTTTACGATTGGCTCATTTCACTCAGTATGATGTCCTCAGGGTTGATCCATGTTGCAGCATATGACATGATTTCCTTATTTTTCAAAGGCTGAATAATAACCCACTGCAGACATACACCACACTTTGTTTATCCACCCGTCTTTGATGGACATTGACACTGATTCCACTTCTTGGCCATTGTGAACAATGCTGCAGTGAACAGGAGTGTGCTGACCTCTCTCCAAGATCCTATTTTTAATTCTTTTGGACATATACCTAAAAGTAAAACTGTTGGGTCACATGGTAGATTTTTCTCTAATTTTTCGAGGAACTTACATACTGTCTCCATAGAGGCTGCTCCAGTTACATCCCACCAACAGCAGTGCCCCACCACAGTTCTTGCAACAGTCCCTTTCGTTGCCCCAAGGCTTTGCCCCCAGCAGTTTATCAGCTCCCCTGTGCCCTCTACCTGGCTGAATCGAATCTGGCTCCCCTAAGTGCTCGAGGTTCTGGCAGGTCTACCCTGAGCAGACTCTTGGTTAGGTCTCCAAGCATGACTCCAGATGGAGCAGGGCTCAAGCAAAGGATGGTGCTCGCAGTGATTAACCCATCTCAAAATTCCTGCCAGCTGTTTTTCACGTTCTAAATCTTGGAAACGTCACTTGTTTCTTATTTTCTTCCTTTTTCACTCTTTTAGGAAGGGAGATGCTACTATCGCAAAGAGTTTTTCAGTCTCGGATTTCCGTCATTTTCCTATGCTTGAGGCCACCGAACTGCATAAAACGTGCACTCTGCTCGAAACCTGCAGCAGAAACTTCTCTTGCTCCTCGGGTCACCAGTGACTCTTAGGGTTTGATGGCACTGGGCTATTAAAGGGAAGGACACTCGTTCAATTTCTAGTCATAGAGGGACTTATTGCTCAGATCTTTTATGACAAAAGGGCCTAGAAAATACAATAAGGAAGTAAAGTCTTGTCAATAGTTTTGGGAAAACTGGACCCCTATCTTACACCCTATACACAAATCAGTGCATATCGAATTAATGGACTATGTCTAGAGGCAGCCATAAAACTCCTAGAAGAAAGAATAGGGAGTAAGCTCCTTGACATCAGTCAGATATGAATTTTGAATTTGACAACAAAAGCAAAGGCAACAAAAGCAAAAATAAGCAAGTGGGATTATATCAAACTAAAAAGTTTCTACAAAGTGAAGAAAACCATCAACAAAAGGGAAAGGTAGACTGTGAAATGACAGAAAGTATCTATAAATCATACATCTAATAAGGGGTTAATATCTAAAATATATCAAGAACTCACACAACTCAATAGCAAAAAGCAAACAATCCAATTAAAAAATGAGCAAAGAAACCAAATAGACATTTTCCAAGGAAGACTTACAAATGGCCAACAGGTACATGAAAAGGTATTCAGCATCACTGATCACCTTTCCTTATACACTGCGGGGTTTGTTGGTGAAGCTACTAGCGCTCTACCAGCAGAAGCATTTCAGGATTTAGACTAACATTTTCATCGTGTGGAACATCCCCCAACCTACCCCTGCCATCTTCTGGGGCACAGATATGTTAGAATAACTGAAAGGGGTCTTTAGAGACATTACTCAAAACAGGGAGTAGAATCAAAGAAACAAGTATGATGCAAAAACACATAGGAGTTAATGTCAAGAGGCCAAGGAAAAGATTTATTGTTCTGATCTTGGGAGAGAGCCCTGCTTTCTCCATTTTCTCCACCTCCCTTCCTGCAGGGATTTGAAGGCTCTATGCAGGGAAAACATGATGGAACTAAATGTCCAACAATCGGAGTCAAAGATCTTAGGTGGAGGTGAGAAAGAGGGCTAAAAACCAGAGCTTGGCAAAGGAGAGTCCAGAGAAGGGAGGTTCCAACAGGAGGAGCAAGCAGGACGGGTGACTACAGTGCAGGAAGCCCACCCCAAGGGAACACTGTCTGGCTAGGACTTCGGGTGGGAACCTGAAGCAAGGAACTCTCTTGCAAACTCCTTCTGGACCCTGAGGATGCACACGAGTGACCGCCAGCAGCAGCCTCTCCTAATGGCCAGGCTGCATCTTTTGTCCTGCTGCTCCATGCACAAGGGGATTACCCAACCCCTGGGGTATGATGCTGCACCCCTATCTAGCTCAAAGGATGGCAGGACTCTTCAAAGACAGTGAGGTCCCTGTCAAAAAGCTTGGGGCTCCTGAGCAAATGATTTTTTTCTTCTAGTCCCCATCCCTTCCTCACCTCCCCTGAGAACAAAAGGAATTTAGGTTTCTTAAGAAAAGAAAAGGTGCCTGGGCCTTCTGGCTCATGCTCAGTTACTTTCTGAATAAAACTTTTCTCCTTCCAGATTACAAGTATAAGCTTCAATTTGGTTGCAGGGGACAATCTTGAACTTGACCTTTCATTTGAGGTGGGGCAATTCTAAGGGAGCTATACAGTGTAGCTGGGGATGAGAGCAGGGGACAAAATGGGGGACATGAGTCCCTAAGAATTAAGATCTGGGCACGCCTTTATGATTCAGGTTGCTGAGAGACCTGGGGAATGGATCATGCAAAGCCCATGGATCCAGGTTCAAGATCCAGGGCTGGGGAGGGGGGCAAACATAAACAAATAAAAATGCTTCCTCCTCCTCTTCTTTCCTTCCTTCCTCAAGAACAAAACAAACAAAAACTAATGCTCTACTGGATATGTTGAATATGGAACAATTTTTTCCTCACTGATACATCCTTAAATTATTATCTGGGTCCAGATTGAAACTCAAAATCAACAGAGTAAGAGAGAAGAGCCAGCAGGAAAGCTGTCCTCTGTGATCATTACTCACAGCTCTACAACTAGCTAATAAATGTGTGTAAAAAAGGTCAACCTCGCCAGTAATCAAGGAGATGTAAATCTTATCAGGGTACATCCACCAACCAAACTGAATTGCCCTTTTGTTTTTAAAGGAAAGGGGCAGGCAGGCAGAGGAGGAAGAGCACTTTCATTTTGTATTTTTCATTTTTAGTTGTTCATGCTGGTTGTTCTTACTCGGACCTCGCTCCTTCGGAGACGACCGACCTAACAGCTATTCCACCAGGCGTACCCTGAGTTGCTTTTGGGGCCTTCTCTCTTACACGTGCTGGGAGTGCAAATGGCTTTCCGGACAGTCTTGGTAATAAGTAACAAGACTCTAAAAATGATGACTCAGTAATTTCACTTCCAGGAAATGATTCTAAAGAACAAGAGCTATGAACAAAGATGATTTTATGCTTCAGTATAATAGCAAAAAAAAAAAAAAAAAAGGGGGGTGGGGGCAATTTAAACGTCTAACAAAAGAGAATGGTTAATCACGGTAACTGTATCAGAGAATATTATGTAGTCATTAAGTATGGTCACTAAATAAGGTTGGCACAGGCAATTTGATTAAAAGTGTGTGAAATCCTGTGGGTATTTTAAGGCCTTGCTAGTTGGAACAAGTTCTCTTATCTCTGTATAGTTTCACCTCCTGATCCGTAAAATGATTTTACCAGCATCTACCTGGAAGAGTTGCTGTCAGGATCAAATGTGATAATGTATGCAAAGTGCTTACCCAGGTTCTCAATTTATTAGAAGACTCAATGTGAGCAAAGATTATTTCATAATGGAGAGGTATAGTTTTTTTAATAAGGAAAAAAAAATCCTAGTTCTATTTAAAATCCTACTTAAAAACATTTCAAAATAATTTTAATAAATTGGGACACAAAAATTATATCTTAAATATAAAAGTTGAAACAAATAGTGTGAATGCATATAATCCCACTTTGCAATGAGCACACAAAAGTATAAATATATGCATGTATTTCACAAACACTTCAAAAAGAGTTACCTCGAAATATTACCAGTAGTTAAGTTGTGGATTGTGGGTGTCTTTGTTTCCTCTTTATATATTAATGTCTTTTTCAAGGTTTCTGCAACAGGCGGAGTTCTTTAAAAAGGTAGAAATGTACAGGGATTCCCAGCCTGGTGTGGGGCATGCACAGAAGGAAAACAGTGACCTCCAGCTGAGAGTGGCCTTTCTGCTGGTGTCATACTCCACAGAAAGAGTCACCCTGTGGGGCCAGGGTGTCCTGTGAAATATATAGCCCAGGTCAGACCAGCTGGCAATGGCCTCAGCAGGCCTCTGCGGGTGGGCACTCTGCCGCGGGCGGTATCTGAATGAGATACTGTCTGTGAAAGCACTTTGCCAGAGAGAACACTCCATCCAGATAGGTAATTCCACGGTTTACTCCGGAGAAAGAAGGCTCTCAGAGCACAGTCCACAAAGGAATTTCACACTCTGCCTCCTCCTCCAAACTCTTCTCTTTTTCTCCCTCCCTTGAAAAGAAATATATTTAGTAACGCTATCTAAATCCTCTTCTTTCCCTTAATTTGATTAAGAAGCTAGGGGAACAAGGGATGAAGTGGAGGGTGAGGAGAGGGAGAGATTGAGTTGTGGGGAAAG
>RJWH01002134.1:200825-248676 GCA_004363575.1 Solenodon paradoxus
GATGACGACGACGACGACGACGACGACTGGACGGGACATTTCCTAAAGGAGGATTTGGTATCTTTCTGGTTTTCTGGGGCTTTAGATCCTTAAGAAGTTCCAAGAGGTTAACATGTTGAACTTTTGCAACGTGTTAGGTACTTTCACATTTAACAACTAATTTACTGAAATTAAGTAAATTGTTACTCACGAAGGAAGCCGATGCTCAAGAGAGATTAGTCATGTTGTCTGGAAGAAGGGAGTTGTTAGTGTGTAGGCAAAGTGGGGTTCAAATCTAGGGAAGAAGGCAAATAGCCAGTCCTACCTGCCTTATGAAAAGTGGTTTTATTTAATCCTCACCATGTCCCTGTGAGGTAGAGACTATTGATGGTCCTGTTTTACAGAGGAGGAGCCTGATGTTCAGAGTAAGCAGACTGAAGCTACCGAGCTGGTAAATGGTGAGTGAGCCTGCAGGGGCCTTCGAGAGGACAGGAATGTTGGTTTTGAGGCGCTGGGAATGAGAGGGGTCTGCTGTGTGTCTCCTTCCCTAGTCTAATGGCTTCTCAAGGGCAGGGACCTCACCTTGTTTAACCTGTTTTTCCCAGCCCCCAGCAAGATGCCTGGAATAAAAGCAACGCTGCTTCTAGCACTAGTGTGCTTGATAAATTTGGCCAAGTGAGTTTCACTGCCAGAGGTCAGCTTGGGGAGGATTAAGTGAGACATATTTGTCTAGGGATTTCCACGTCCAAAATGTCACAGTGCCGGGCTTCGGAAAGGCTCTGCTGGCAATGGGGATCCCTGCAGGAGTCTTTAAAGGTGACCAAGACCTTGACAATGGGCAGCCCAGGGAGAGGGCTCCAGCTCCCCTAGGAGACTGGATGCAGACCAAATGGACGACGGATGCGCGTGGGGGTTCTGGCACACTCTCTACTGGTTCCTTCGAAAGGGACGTCTCAAGGACATCTCCAAAGCCTGGGGAAGAGAACATCACACAGGAGATGGGGGCGGGGTGGAGGAGCAGGAAGAGCGCCATCTGGGCAGCTCAGAAAGCCAGAAGAGAAGGGGGGAAGGGGTAACTACTGTTTTCACTAACAAGGGCCCGAGACTACTAGAAGTAGGTTTAAAAGGATTTTAAAGAGCGGAGATTTGGTCTCTTCTGGAGAAGACTAATATCCTCCAGGAAAGGGACCTCAGGCTTTACTGATTAATAAATACCTCACTGCCTGATGGTCTTTACAGGTTTAGATTAAGCATTTATGCTTGTCTGCGTTCTATAACCCATGAGGAAGGCTACCAAAGGGCAGAAAACAGAAATGCTACCAAGTTCCTGGGTCAAGTCCCGGGCTTCCTGGTCTGTATTCAGAGAGCCTGAGCCTTTCTCCCCGAGGTGCAACAGTTCTCGGTGTCTTTATGTGAGCTGCTTATTAACCAGAGGCTATTGGGAAGCTGCGTGGGGAGAGCTAGCGCAGGTCGCCAGTGAGTGTACTTCAGAAATAGGACAGAGCTGATGTGTGCAGTCTTTGTGACAGAGGTAACTCAGCAGGATGGAAGCAGACTGGGTCACCACGCTGGAGCATCACACTGGACGGTCCTATGATCACTGGGGCAGCCAGGAGAGCCAGGGGCTCACGCCCAACACTGTCTGTCCAGGTTGACGGTGCAAAGATCAGCTCTGAAGGCTGCTCAGGAGGCCTAGTGGGCCTGGAGCAACAAAAGGAGGGAGGACTTTCAACCTCGCAGGAACACGTCTACCACCACCTTTCCAGAGAGAAGACTTTTCAAGAAGAGGCCCCCACACTAAACATGCAAATCCCGGGCAACCTCCTCCCTCTCTCCGATAAGTTGCTGCAGACAGTCCTAGTCTATAGAATTACTACTGATGGGCTTCCTCAGCCACCTGACCCCATGGGGTCACACCAAGGAAGCAGAGCACTGCTGGGCCCTGAAATGCTTCTTGACACTAGAGAACGGCTTCCTGCTGTGTCGAAAGAAGTATGGATTAGCCAGGCTTCAGTGAGCCTGCCGCATGACAAGTCTTAGGTTTCAAGTTGGTACCAGCTGCAGAGCGGGGAAATGGTTGGGGAAATTCTCCAATTTGGCCTCTTTCCACATAGAGGATGGCTAAAGGAAGACGGAGCTTAGAGCTGCTGTGCTGGGTGTCGGTGCCTTAAAAATAATGATATAAACTCAGTCACAGAAGTCAGCCTTGGAGTCCCTGATGGGGACCAGGGAAGATCTGCTGTCCTGACTTACCCTTCAGCTCAAGCTCTGGAAACAGAAGTGACCCAGCCCTCATCTATCACCTCAGAAACTAAACAACTTCCTCAGATGGCCCCATGGAATATAAATCACGAGGGCCCGAGCTTCTAAGAAACCAGTACACAACTGCAGGTCCAGGCATCTCTGCCCTCATCGACTCTCTTCCTCCGCATTCAGGATAGGGCGCTAGCCTCTCTCAGCACCATCCTCACCTATCAACGGGGATCATGGCGTGTCTGCTTCACGGGTAGAGGTGGAAATTAAATGAGATAATTTGATGGAGGGTTTAGTGCAGGACTTCGATGAATGTGAGCTGCAAAAGCATCATCACTTCACGGGCTGAAGGTCATTCTCAGGTTTGAAGAAGGAAAACAAGCAAGCACCATCACTTCTAATTCTAATCCCAAAGAAGGGGGGCTGTGGGCCAGTCTCAGTGATTTCATAATGTACAAAGCAAAGCTTCTTTCTCCCTCCTGCTCCCTCACACCAAATCTGTGCCAGGCCTGGTAATACTTGGCAACTTCAGTGGCCTCTTTGTTTAAATTCTCACAGAGAATCTCAACAGATCCTCAGACCTGCTGGAACAGGGACAAATTCAAACACACAGGGGTGGCAGTGAAATGCAGTGTAAGATATCACCACAAAGTTTGTTCAAATTCTAAGAATGCCCAGAGAGCTGTGGCTTACACAGAGTTCCTCTTTTTTCAGACAACTTACCAATCCTTTCCTCTCATACATACTTCCATGATACCATCATAACACGCATAACCACCACAGCTGACTCCCACTGAATAGGTAAAGACATGAGACACCTCTGGTTTAAAGCTTTTGAACGCCAAGCCTTCACTTCTGCTCAGGTGCCCTAACCTTCCCTGCCTGGGAACTGGGTCTACTGAGTGACCCAGCAAGCAAGAGAGAGATGATTCTTGCATTATGTGGCAACATGGCGACAACCTCAGGTGTCTGGTCTGGCAGGCAGGCGGGCAGGCAGGCAGGTTGGGAGAGGTAGCTCTAAGTACTGACCTTTGTCCGTGTTTGCTCTTGGAGAGGGCAGGCCCTGGCAATGCTGCCCTCCCCTCAGTGTCTGCCTGGGGCTCCTGGTTAGTCATTTGTTCTGGGGACCTGAGGTGTGGCCGGGGGGTACAGGGTTGGGGGGCAAGCAGAGACCTCTTCAGGCAGTCAAAGAGGCCTCTGAATCTTGTTCAAAACAGGGCAGGCTTAGGGCTCATAGGCACTGTGTGTCCCAACCCCCAAAGGAAAGAAATCTCTTCCTTTTTGGCTTTTCCCCAGCTAGAACTCTTATCATTAACTAGCTATCTGCCTTTCTAGAAAAGTCTTATCTACTTGGGACACTCCTTCATTCAAACCAAATAAGGGCCTAAGGGCACGTGGCACCTGGAACAGCTCCTGTTTCAGTCTAGTTGGCCATCACTTAAGCAGTTGTCCTTGTGGGGCAGGGAGGACACTCTCTCTCTTTCATGGTAAATCCTCCTCCTGATTCATTTCTTCCTTTCCTTCCCTTCCCCTTCCCCCCTTGCTTCCTTTTCTCTCTCTTTCCTTCACTTCCCCCTCCTCTTTCTTTCTTTCTTTCTTTCTTTATTCCCCCTCCCCAAATGCTGCTCTTGGTGTTTGAGGCAAGTTGAGGCAGAAAAGCAATCTTTATTGAGAAAAGCCTGAGGGTTTTCTCTTTTAAGTAGGGTACCAGCCCCATTCCCTATGCCCTTCCCCTCTGGGAGGGCACTATGCCTGCCACAGCCCTTACAGCCTGTGGTCGGAGAGAAGCATCCTTCTCTTTCATAAATAAACAAATTCAATCCATGTGCTAGAGGACTTAGGGTATATTAATAGCTAGATATTTTGTTTTCCTATTCTGGTTCACTAGTAAGAAAGATAAGAGAACACAGAATGTTCCTCACCCGCCAGTCTTTCCCCTCCCCCAGGGAGAAGTCAGCCAGGGGGCCTGAGCGATTCTGTTTAAAGCCACTGCTGCTGTAGGACTCTGAGAAAATACACTGAAAAGTTTATATTCATCTCTCTTGGCTACCGTTGCTGCTCAGCAAAGAAACTCTATATTGTTTAAACCCTCCAGGCAAATGGGTTGCAGGGCAACCTCCAAACAACAGAAAATACCCCAGACTAAAAACAAAGGCATTAAAGGGTATAAAGCATGCTGGTGCTCTGGTGAAGTGGTTCTAAAATTGGGGCAAAGGAGAATGCTGGGGACTAGGCTGCTCTCATTTCATGCACCCTATTTGCTTGCTTTCACCATAATCAAGTTTCTTGTAATCCAGACATATATGGTCTCTCTTCTTTCTAGCCCTGGACACCTATTTCTTTCCATGGTGCTCAACATCTTTATGGAGGTAAGGGGCAGAAAAGATCTGCCTCCTATCCTAGTTTCAAAGACTAATCAGCGTACTTCCCACTGGCTCCCAGCTCTGTATTTCTGAGTTGTCCTTCAAAATTCATAGAAGGAGAGGGCTGGGGCTCAACTGAATCACAAAGGTCCTGGCACCAAGAAGGCAGGAAGGTCAAATAAGAGAGAAAGGTGACAATGGAAACAGACTCAACAGAGGAGTGGAGAGCTTGGAAGACATAGCAAAGGGGCACAAGCCAAGGGATGCGGGGGCCTCTAGAAGCTGGAAAAGACAGACAGATTCTCTCCTAGAGCCTCCAGAAGGAACTAGCTCTGCCAACATCCTGATTTTAGCTTTGTAAGATTTCTGACCTCCAGAAATGTAAGTAAGTAGATGTGTAAGGTTTTATGTTTGTGACATTTGTCACAGCATCAATTAGAGATGAGAACCTAAGGGATAAGGATAAGAAGTGAGTTCTTCAGCATTCCACCGTCTAGCATTCCAGACAGATAACTGGGAAACCAGGTGTTTCTTTCCTGGTGCGCTTCACCAAGGATGACCAGAACCCCAGAGGACACTGAATCAGCTGGGCTGATTCACTTCATATGTCTTCCTTTAAACAAATCATCAATAAACACTAATCAATAAAAAGGATGCGCCCCCCCCCCACCCCCGCCCCAGGACAGACTGACCAGTGTATTTATCCAACAGGATATTCAAAGAGAGTGAATCAGAAAGGAAAACTGGAAGGAAGGAAAACAAATCACCGCTATCCCCAACTCCAGGTTGCTGGTTAAACACTACCAAATAATCTTTCGTCTGGAGGGAAACACTTAAGTTCTGAGTTCCCTTCTTTTGTGAGCAGGTTTGTTTTTTTCCAGACTATTCTGATTAAAGGTTTTCTCAGACTTGCAAAAGAGAGTCTAGGGAACCCCATCTTCCCCCAAAAAGAGGAAAAAAACAAGATATTTCTAGTTCTTTGTTTCACAGAAGCATAAGCACTTGAAGATCATTAATTTATTCTGTCATGACTTTTCTAGGTAACAAGAACCATCAGTTCCATTTTATAATTTGGAACCTTGAATTTCTGAGAGGGCATGCAACATGGATGCAGTCACTCAGCAGAGTTTTTGCCCAAACCAAACAGTTTTCCTAGGCTGGTACTGCCCTTGTATTCTTTGTTTTTTTTTTTTAAAGGGGGGAGAGGGGGGAGAAGGAAAAGGAGGAAGAAACATCTCTATTTATTGTTGCTCGTTTTTGGTTTTTCTCCCCATTCCCAGGTTTTGAACCCAAGTCCTTGGGCTTTACATGGTCTTCACACCAGCATCTCAGTTCCCTAGGCGACCAGGATACACTGGTATTGTGTTTTTAGTTTCAGGCCCTTGCTAATTAGGTCAGTAGGGTGTGGCCTCTGGGTAGGTGGTCTCACTAGAATGCAGAAACATAAAACCATTATATCTGTCATCACAAGGCAAACTACTAATGCCTCAGTGAAAGGTTTTCCACACCAGAGCTTTGAATCACTGTCTGCTCTGTGTGTGTGTGTGTGTGTGTGTGTGTGTGTGTGTGTAGATGACAGGAGGGGAGGGGAGGGGACGGGAGGCAGAAGAGAGGAGGGGTGGGGAGGGGAGAGAGAGAGAGAGAAATATGAATTTGGAGTTAGGCGCATGAAGCAATGGCCAGGTAAAGGCACTCTACCTTGCACAAGTAAACCCATGAAGGTTTTCATTATTTTCTAGCATCAGTACAAATCTTTTTCTAATTTCCCTCTCATTCATTCATCTGAGAGTTTGGAATCTAACTTTAGGGGCAAAGCTGACAGACTCATTCCCCTACCTCCCTGCAAGGGGATTGAGGTGGCTGACTCTGAGTAGCTGCTGAGGCTTCAGGGTCAGAATTATCGATGTCCACAGCTCTGCATGACTGACAAGAAGCTCTGCACATTGCTGCCATTTCGACTGCCCTTTGACACACGCACTTTGCAGAACCACCTCACTCCTTGCCACCCAGAGGCTATGCTCCATAATGCGCGAGGCTGGGTCTATAACAGAAAGGTTTCCAGAGGATGGCAATGTGGAGATGGCCACTTTGGTCTGGAGCACCTATAAAGCTGCAATGAAATCACTTGAGAAAGACTATTGTGGGGCCCAGGGGAGTTTAGAGGGACTGTGGAGTGGATGGGAAAAGGTGATATGTTCTTGAATCTCACATCTTTATCTCCAGGCCTAACTTCTTGGAACTACTGACAATTCCTCTTGCATGTCCATGGGTACCTGAAACTTAACAAAGTAGAACTCTTCATCTGATCCACCTTATGTAATATATTTCTCTGTTAATCTTTCCTAAGTCAGTACATGTCCAAAATTTGAAAGTCATCCTTTATACCCTGTTTGATAATCCCCTACACTAACAGAATGTCTTACTGACTTTACCTCCAAAACACACCCTGAATCTGTTTACTTTTCTCAAAACAAAGATTAAGAAAACAAATTTTTTATAATAGCATCAAAAGGAATAAAATACCTAGACATACGTTTAATAAAAGTACAAGATGAACACTAAAAACTACACAAATTGTTGAAAGCAATGAAAAAAGACCTAGCTAAATGAGAAGTCACTCCATGTTAATGAATTGGAAGAATTAATATTGTTTAGATGGTGATATTTTCCAAAATGATCTACAGATTCAATGCAATCCCTATCAATTTGCAGAAACTGACAAGTTGATTTTAAAATCTGGTTGAAGGGCATGGGACTCAGAATGGTCACAACAATTTTGAAAGGGTGAGACAAAGTTGGAAGACTCAAACGTCCCAATTTCAGAATCTACTTCAAAGTCACAGTAATCAAGACACACACACACACACACACACACACACACACACACACACACACGCCAAAAAGGTGTCAAGAAAATTCAATGGGGAAAGGATAGTCTTTCATCAAATGGTGCTGGGAAAACAATGTATATCTACATGCATAAGAATGCGGCTGGATCTCTTCCTTATACCATATACAAAAAATTAACTGAAAATGGATCATAGATCTAAATAAGAGTTAAAACTACTAAACATTCTTAGTAGAAAATAATAGTAAATCTTTGTGCCATCTGATGAGGCAACGCCTTCTTAGATATACCACTAAAAGTACAAGTGACAAAGGCAAAAATGGATAAACTGAATTTCATAAAAATTGGCTTTACACGACACAATCAAGCAAGTGAAAAGGCAACCCGCACAATATAAGAAAACAATTGCAAATAATATGTTTGATAAGGTACTTGTATACAGAATATATAAAGAACTCTTACAACTCAACAACAACAAAAAGGACAAATAATCCAATTTAAAAATGGGCAGGTTCTTTTCCAAAGAAGCTACGTAAGTGGCAGTACATGAAAATGATCTATCAGGGAAACAAAGTCACCATGAGATACTATTTCACATGTACTAGGTTAGCTATAACCATAAACATGGCTAATAACAAGTGTTGGTGAGGATGTGGAGAAACTGGAAAACTTATTCTTTGCTGTTGGGAATGTAAAATGCAGCAGCTGTGTTGGACAAGTTTTGTAGTCCATACGAAGTTAAACAGAGTTACCATATCACTCAGTAATTCTAGGTATATGCTTAAGAGAACTGAAAACGTGTCTACACAAAAACTTGTATATGAGTGTTTATAGCAGCATTATTCATAATGTGAAAGTGGAACCCACCCAAATGTCCAGCAACTGATGAATAATAAAAATGTGGTACAGCCATACAGTGGAATATTATTCTGTCATCAAAAGAAATATAACAGGAAGGAAATTCTGACACGTGCTATCACAGGGATGATAAAAGGTTCCTGAGGATATTATTATGTGAGGGGAAATAAGACAGTCACAAAAGGACACTTGGTTCCACTTACATGATGTACCTAGAGTAGTCAAAATTCCAGAAACTGAGTGAAATGGTGTTTGCCAGACACAGGAGAAAGGGAAATTGCATAATGGGAATAGTTTCAGTTTTACAAGACAAAGTTTGAGATTGGTTGCACAACAATGTGGATGCACTTAATACTGAAAGTTTCACTTAAAAATGGTTATGATAGTAAATTTTGTTAATGTGCTTTCCACGCATGAAAACAAAGGAATGAAGTAAAGATGCTCACAACATTGATGATCTTGAAATCATGTTCAGTGGGAAACGCTGTATGTAAAAGTTCACATAGTCTATGTTTTTCCATTTACATGAAATTTCAGAACAGCAAATCTATACAGACAGTAAGTACATTAGTGGTTGCCTAAGGCTAGAGGATCTGAGGGAAATGAGGAATGACTGCTACTTGGGTACAGAGTTTCTTTGCGGGAAGATTTACAATGCTCTCAGAGTAAATGTAGTGATAATTACACAGCTCTGAGAAACACCAAAAAACACTGCAGTTTTACATGGGTGCATTGTATGGTATGTAAATTATATCTTAATAAAGCTGTTTAAAAATTAAGATAAGCAAAATCAATGAGCTCTGCTTCTCTTTAGAAATTACTATTGCTGGGTTCTGCGACCTAACATTATCTATAGCTGGCAATTGCGTTCTCTTAATAAACTGTGGAATGTGAGGCTGTTCCTATGACAAAATAGGAGAGGAGTGTTACTTACAAACATGAATAGAGCTAACTTAAATTTGAAAAAGTTAGAAATATCTATAGGTTTGAAGAAAAAAACAACACAACAACCCAGCAGCAGAGATATATTAGAAGGTACTTCAACAGAAGTTGTAATAGGTCAAATACATCCCTAGAAAAACAAAACAATGGGTGCACCCTGATAACTTATGGAAAAAGTCTGCTGGACATAGTCCACCTACGTCCTCAGGACCTGGGCTCATGACCCAGGGCTGGGGGAACAACAACTGAGAGGAATCGCTAAATAAAAACAAATTAAAAATGTTTCTTCCTCTTCTCTCTTCCTGCCTGCCACTTTACTGATAAAAATACCCCCCTCAAAAAGAAAAATCTTTAACAAAGGGGGCTTATAAAAGGCTGCTTGCTAATTTCACATCACATAGCTTTTCTCACACTGAGTAAGTCCTACATTAATCACTTTATAAACCTCTTTGGATTTCTTGACAAGATAATTTGCATGGTCAAGGGTGCATTTCAACTTGCTTCTCATCACTCTGTATTTGATCATGCTCTGGAACATTAAAGATAAGCAATACCGGAAGAGATTTAAGGGTAGAATAGACTGTACCATAAAAAATGATATTAAAAAGGACAGTGCTCCATTTTAAAAGGAAGCAAATACTGTCACATGCTGCAGTGTGAATGAAACTTGAGGACATTATGCTAAGTGAAATAAATCAGTAACAAAAAGATAAATAACGCATGATTTCACTTCTATAAGGTACACAAACTCAAAGACAAAGAAACTATAGTAGGTGCCAGGGGTTGGGGAGTTTAATGGTGACAGAGTTTGAGTTTTGTGAGATGAAAAAACTCTGGAGATCTATTGTACAATAATGTGATTATATTTAATGCTACTGAACTGTACACTTAAAAATGGATGAGAAATTTCAAGTTAGGTGTTTTTCACCATGATCAACACTTTTTTAAAAGGATACTGTTGAGTTAAAATCCTTAATAAAAGTTTCATTTTTATTCTGCCATTAAGGTATGACATGGAAAGAATTTTCAAATTTGATTTAACAAAACTGTTACCTGTGTTTATCTTTACTTTTGATTCCGACTGGAGTAATGAAAACAGACCACTTGGCTTAATTTCGTGATTATTTTTACTTCCTGGTTTCTGCCTGATTATGTAATACTTTTGGTTGCAAATAGAAAAAAAGAAGTTCATGTGCTAGTCTAATATTTTTAAGGTATTATATTAAAGAGGACTGGACTGAGAAATGTTTCTACTATATTGTTTTTATAAAAGTTTATTTCTAAGTAAGTTGAAATTTGGGGCTTAGGCCACTGGTGAGATACTTTCCTAAGATCTGTGAGCTGATGCTGCTTCAATTTACAAGGGTATTCTTATTTTAATTGGTTTGCAACACACTAGTTTTCTCTTTCAGCAAACTTAAAAGGTCATAGCATCTATCTTTAGTGCACAAAGTCTTTCATACATTTTTATTTCATCACATTTTCAACATGTAACCACTGCTTGACTCTACCTCTGACAACTTGATACAAGAAAACCACAATCATGGTGGAGTAGGTGGAGTCGGTCCCCTGAGACAGCTGCTAGCTCATCCACGCACTGTGTGCCTTCTTGAGTTACCTGTTTTATAACTATAACCATACAAACTCATTTCTGCGTGTGTTAAAGCCATGGTAACATCCATTTCTATAAACTTTATCATAAGCTTGGTGGCAATTCTAGTTTTACATTTATAAAAGGTACTCTTGAATACTGAGAATGAGGCAGTGACTAGCATGTCAAAGTTTCCAGGACTTACTATCAATATCAACTTTTCTAACTATAATTAGGTTCTCTCAAACTCTTCTCTAATGAATTCTGTGACCATTTATCCCTGACTGCCTATCTCTGTGAATGAGGGAACAATGTGCTTCCAGGTAGGAGATGCTATATAAAGACATGATTATTTCTAAAGATAAAGCTGCATTATACTCTTTTTTTTTTTTTTTAAAGGAAAGGTACAGGCAGGAATGAAGGCAGTTAGGCAGGCTGGCGGGAAGAGAGGAGGGAGAAGCATCTTTATTTTATTTTGATTTAGTTGTTGACACTGGTTGCTTCCCCCAGGGCCTGGGACTTGAATCCAGGGCTATGGCAGGCTTCTTCATAGGTGATTGACCCAACTACTGCTCCACCAGAGCATGCCTATTTACTTTATTTTCTATCCAGTTAACCAAGAAGGGCCTCCTTGATGAGGGTCTGATTGCCAAATGTATCTAGCTCTGTAAGAAAAATGAGACAATCAGCCTGGAGGGGGCAGAGTCTCAAGCACCACCTTCAAAATGACTACATTTAATCCTTTCAATAATTCTTTGAAGTTGTTGGAGAAATCAGGTCAGAGCAATTAAGTGATTTACTCAAGGCTACATTCTTTTACTTTCATTAATTCGTTAACGAAATTTATTGCTCAAAGTTGCCTATGAGCTGAAGGAGACACAAGGAATACAATTGTGAGCTGAAACTAATCCTGCACTCCATTCTGAGTCCAAAAGGAAAATCAGATAAGGAAACACAAGATTATCCTATAGGACCTGAGTGACTGACACCCCAGGTGTCCACCACACTTTCTTTCATGTTCCTATGCTGACTCACTAATTTTATCTCCTGTTTCACAGATTGGTGTGTGTATATATATAATTACTTCATCAACAAAACATATAAACATAAACTGCATATAGTAAAATAATACATATATTCATTTTTTTAAAGTATGGGATTCCTCTTTTCCATGTCATTAACATATCACAAAGCTGCACCTCCCTCTCTAAGAGACCCATTGGCTCCTAGGAAATCTCCCGTTTGAGGCCTGGTAGTGACAGGACACCGTCAAGGAAAGAATGCTAATGATTTTTCCACTAGCTGATTCCAAAAGCTGGACAGAGAGGAGCTAAGTCCACCGAGCATTTATATAGCACCTTGATTAAAAGAATTCAAAGAAGTAGTCTAAGTATCTGAATTATAACATTTTGTAAACTGCATATTCTAAAAACAAAAATAAGATCC
Organism: Solenodon paradoxus; assembly: GCA_004363575.1. Taxonomy (NCBI): domain Eukaryota; kingdom Metazoa; phylum Chordata; class Mammalia; order Eulipotyphla; family Solenodontidae; genus Solenodon; species Solenodon paradoxus. The sequence goes on from RJWH01002134.1 coordinate 213,106, forward strand.
TTTACCAACCTATTTGTTAAATATAATCACAAGACAAATTTCATACCAAAAAGATTAGAAATAAAATTGTAAATGGTAATAATCTATGAGTGTTGGGATTATAGCTGATTTTAATAATCAGTAACAATCAAAATTTCTACAATTAAACTTAAAGATTTTTTTATTAGGATATATAAAAATTTTAAAATAGGCAATAATAACTCAATCTCACTAATAATTTTAAAAATACAAATTAAAATAATTCTTTGTCTAACATGTTGATAAAGTTGTTATAAAACTCACATGCCTAGTTCAGGCAAGAGGGCAGCAGTTAAGTACTGTCATACGTGACTAATGGGATTATAAACTGTCACCAGCTTTTGGAGGACAGCTAGGGAATATTTATTAAAAACTTTTAATGCACACACTTCTGATTGCAATAATTCTATTTTTTCATATAGATATACATGCAAAAATATAGTGTAGAAGGATTTTTAATAAGGAACTTGTTAATAAAGTTGTACTAAATTCACATAGGGGAATGCTCTGCAAGTATTAATAAGAAAATTCTACATGTATAAATGATTTTTAATAAGGAACTTGTTAATAAAGTTGTACTAAATTCACATAGGGGAATGCTCTGCAAGTATTAATAAGAAAATTCTACATGTATAAATGATTACAACTGACTGTTAAGAGCAAAAAGCAAGTTGCAGAACAATGTACATAATCTTTGTAAAAATTTCAAAAAGCTATAAATACACACACACACGTAATTAAAATGTCTAGAAGAATATTTCAAAACCTAACTGTGGATATACATCTGAGAAGTGAGAAAACTGAGTTAGGTGAGGGCTTTTTATTTTTTTAATCTAATTCCTTTGATATTTGCATTATTAGATGGACCACATATTTTTAACAGTTTTATTGTGATATAACTTATACACTATTTAACCATTTAAAGTGGTTTTTAGTGTATTTACACATTCAATGAATTTTAGACAATTGTACAATCACAAGAGCCTGCATTTTTCACAGCATATATTTTTTAAGTGAAAAATACTTCTGAATGATGCTCAAAAAGTGAATTTACTGGTACGAGATAAAGTCAGAAAAAGCTTGAAAAGGGAATGACACACATAGTGAGAAAAAAAAATATGAAGATGGATATGTCCAGGCAAAAGTAGCAGTTAGGTCAATTGCATAAGAAGGAGCACAGGCCACATACCCGGGGTTTGAGTCCTGGGTCCAGGGGGAATAACCAGCATGGATAACTAAATGAAAAATAAAGTGCTTCTTTCTCCTCTCTCTTCCTGCCTTTCTGCTCGCCTTCATTCCTGTTCTGCACCTCTCCTTTAAAATATAAATATGTACATATATATGTACATATTTGTATATATGTACATATTTATATATATACACACAAATAAATGGACAACAAAGATGTCAGACAAAAAAAAAGAGAAACGTATGTTCAACTAGGAACTTACTATGTCTTACCTAGGAACTTATTTGAGCTGCCTTCATTAAATAAACATCAGCTTTTGTAACAAAAAGATCAACGTAAGATAGATAGGCATAAGAAAACACCCTTGATTTGATGGGACTGCAAATATTTGAGCAAACCAGATTCTATGTAAGTCTGTAGACAACTGGGTATGAAGTCTATCTAAGGAAGAAACAGGTGGAAAGAGTTTAAATAAATTACTTTGTAGTTGCTAAACATCTCTCCTGTTTTAGGAAGTTAACAGGGAGATACTAATTCTCAAGTAATGAATAACTAATGAGCACCAATAATGCTCTGATTTGGTTAAGAGGGTCTGCGAATGTAAGGAAAACTGCTTAGAGAGAAACAGGTTCCTGGAGCAGACTGACAAATATAATAAGCACAAATTGCAGGAACAATGATTTTATGACTCAAAGTTTTATGTTTTTAGAAGATGAGAAAACTCATTTGAAAATATTGTATGAAAATATTCAGCATTTATTCCCATTTATTCCATGTATTTTATTTATCTATGTATTACTTAAAATTACCTTTTCTCTGAGATAATCTGTCATTAAAATCTTTTTTGTTCCTATCTTAGGAACATTTTGTAGAATATGATCTTATTTTCCTTTTTCATGTCTTTAAAAAACACAGTTCAAAACTTGTACTGTTGGAGGAGTTTTTGGCACCACGTAAAGCAAACTTTATAGCTATTCCTATAAAAATCAATTAACTTGGGTACTACGAGCTCTTATTTACTTAATTAGGGCAGTATGGTGACTTTAGTTCAACATCAATAAAAGAATGGAAATGTACACAGGATAGTCTCACCACGCATATTTTTATAAAAAGTAAATGTCAAATTAAAAACGTCACCAGTTTTTTAATTAGGAAGCTGCAAATACTGGTGCAATACTTTATAACAATTAGAAATTTTAAGGTCAGTCTATTATCTGATGGGCTGGATCATCTTTAAAAGAATCTTAAACAGTAATAGTTTTAAAATCTGCTGTTTATTTGTTCAAATCACTTGTCTTGTAGCTAACAGTTGACATAACACTTAATTCCAAATAAAGCAACAGAAATGCTTAAGGACAAGACGGCCTTTGAAGTATTAAAACATGGTGAGCGTTCCTATTTCTACGTGTGCGTCTATGTGTCCACACATGTAACATTTTATTGAGAATCAATGTACTGTGCATGTTGGAGACTGTTGCTAACAACATAATGTAATCATTCTATAAATGCTCTGGTTGACTGAAGTATCTTAGGAAATCATATGAAAAAAGAAAACGTTACTATTCTTGCTAATATGCCATATGGACAATGATCAGACTAGAAAAATCTCTATCTAAAAGGTTACCTAAGTTTTTTTCTGTGACTGACAACAAATACGGAACTGCTTAAATCTCCAAAGTGTGCAAAATGGTAACTGAAAGAACATCAGATTAACAACAGTTAAAACCATCCATCTCCATGGGCTAAATGTAGATACAACTGGAAGCTGACCTTGGCTGTCAGGCTTGAGATTAGACTAGCAGGATTTCTATTGTCATCTGGACAGGTGGCAATAACCTTAAAAGGGGATGTCAGAGCCTCCAAAGTCTTCTTTTAGATCTTACATCAAGCTACCATGAACTCTGGCTTAGAAACAAATTTTGAATGCCAGAAAGCAGAAGTAAACGGTTAAATGCTCATTATTTTTTTATTTTTTGGATGTTAAAACATTTTAAAAAGCCAAGGACAGCTCAAATTAGATCACCAAAAAGGCACTCTGATTAAAAGCAAATGTGTTCTTAAATGTATTTTGAAGTAGATGGTTAGAAAGCTAATACAAAGTTTGTGGTCTAAATATAGCTTCCCTTTCAAGGCAGAATATATTGTGGGGAGGGGGGTCTATAATCGGACTTATGGCATATAGTAACTAAAATGTTTTTCCGTTTGTTGAATTTTCAGTGTTGGAGACTATTATTCAGTAGACCCAGAGAGAAGTCCTAAATTGGAAAAGCAGCTGAGTCCAAGGTCATCTCTCTTGTTTCCAAATATATCTTGAAACAAATGCAAGAAGGGCACTTTGCTGAGTGTTATCTGGACATATATAGTTTCAATCAAATTCTTCAAGAAGTGTCAGAATAAAAGTTGAACATTTGTTTGACACTGCCAAGTCCCTAGCGAGTAGAATTTTTCAAGGGCTGAGGTTCTCCTTAGTGAGTTGGCAATGACTACAACAAAAAGGTGTTCTTTTTCCTACTCCCAAGAAAAAGAAATCAAGCAGTTAAAAACTAGCTCTGAATTTTTTTCTCATATTTTAGATAGGCAGTCATCTAAACTTATAAAAATATCCTCCAACCAAAAATATTACTTTAAAATATTGTTTCTCAGTTAAATTCCTTGGAGTTATCAAATCATTTTAACATACCTGAAAATGCTACATGTAACAAGAGTAATGAAGAGATAATAAAGAGTTGTAAAACAATAAAATGCTGACTCTCTGAGTTAGTGTAAAAAAATTATTCCTCAACATCAGTGAAACAAACCAACAAACTGGCTCACTGCTTTTACTGCCTGGCTTTGTCATAAAAGACAAACGGAGCCGGTGCACCCCGGTGGAGCAGTGGTTAGGTCAATTACGTCCAAAGGAGCAAGCCGCATACCCCAGGGTTTGAGTCCCGGACCTGGTGGGGAAACAACCAGTGTGAACAACTAAATACAAATTTTAAATGTTTCTTCTTCCTCTCTCTTCCTTCCTGTCTGCACCTTTCCTTTAAAAACAATGAAAACAAAAACAACCATAGCAAACCAAATGTAGTTCATGACAGAAGTCTCCAGTAGTCATCATTTTATCATCCTCTACAATGTAGTGAATCTCTCATTTCATCAATTGTTCAAAAGAAAGTGGGGATACTAAGAACAACTGATTATTGTATACCAAAGACACCATGATTCGCAATCACACCAACTCAAACCTTCAGCAGTTTAGTTTCTGCCTTTTTCCAGATTCGTTGTGCCTGTCCCATTCTCCTTAGAGCTCAGGGTGTCTCCTGCATGCCGAGCTGTTCATCTCAGTCTGAGCCAAATTCTACCTCAGCTTCCAGAGGGTTTTACCTTGTACTATTCTCGTTCCCCAGCCCACAGTGGTCTTTTCCTTCTTCTACTTTGGATTCCCTTAGGACTATTAACTCCTGTTTCCATTCCAAAATACTAAATTGAAACTTATAAGAGACCCTAAGCCCTAAAAAAATTACAATGCCCCTCTGTACCCTGTGCACTGGAAAAACACGAAAACTAAATTATAAGATGAGTGTAAGGAAACCAAACAGAGTTCTGAGAAAATTCTGATTTCTGAAATACCAAATAATTTCAGAAAATTTGGGGCGGCTACCACACAATGCAGCATGATAAATGTCTTCAACCGTTGGTTACATTTCTAATATAGACTACATTTCTCATCCTGATATAACTAGACTCTAAGTTTCCTGACAGGAGGGAGTATACCTTTTCCTGCTCGATAAGTTCAACAAAGCTGGATACAGAAGATGATTGGTGAATACCGGCTGGTTTCATTCCTTGGTCTCTCATGCGCGCTCATTCATCTATTCATACTGTGCTCATCTTTCCAGGCTCAGATCAGCTCTTCCCACCTTTGATCTAGAATCTTCCCTAGATCTCCATTTTGATTGAATTTTGATAGCACAACAAAATTTAGCACTTGGCTATTAGGTTTGATATGTGTGCTATTGTCTAATTGCCATTAGTCTTGTTAATGACAGAGGCCACATGTTGGACTGTTACTCTGCGTTTTCAACCCTAGTGCCTCGCACATGAAACCGCTCAGCAGGCACTGGTGGAGCAGCGCTGAGACCCGCTAACTCTGGCGGAATGCAGAGCACACACGACTCAAGGACATGGTTTCGTCTGGGGAGCGGGGGAAGCAACAGGATGAACAACTAAATCAAAATAAGAAGATGTTTCTTCTTGGAATGCTTTGGTAGAGTAGCAGTTAGGGCTCCTGCCTCTGGCCTAAAGCACAGTTTATATACATTCCGAGGACCGATGTTTGCATCCTGGGGCCAGAGGCCAACAACTAAGATGAACAACTAAACAAAATTAAATAAAACGCTTCTTATTCCTTTATTCCTGCCTGTACCCTTCCTTTAAAAACAATTAAAGAGCACATAATAGGAACCTCCCCAAACCCTGCAACTGTGTAACTCACTGAGCCATACAAGACTTCTTGTCATTTCCTAGATATGTCATGTCCTTGAATGCCTTTATGTCTTCCACTTTTCCTATGCCTACCAAAATTTTAACTCATCCTTACAAATCCAGCTTAAATCCTAACTTTTCCATTAAATTTTTCTCAACTCCCCATGTCAAAGCTCATTACTTTGTTCTCTGAGCTCCCTCTTCTTTTTATACGGAGCATTTGTTTTCTTTTAAATAAAATATGCAGACAGGAATGAGGTGAGCTGAGGCAGGCAAGAAAAGAGCAAACACTTTATTTATTTCTTATTTTGTTGTTCATCTTGGTTGTTCCCACTGGTCCTGAGATGCAAACCTGAACCTTGGGATTTATTTAGACGGTGTCCAACCACTGCTCCATCAGGGTGTGCCATACAGAGCACTTTTTAACTTAGGCTACACAATAGTAGAGTCTTCTAGACTTGAGTTTCTTGAGAGCAAAAACCAGGTCATGTTCATGTTATATTTTAGTACTTAGCACAGTGTCAAACACACAGAAGATAATAAATATTTACATATAAATAAGTGAATGGACTTAAGAGTTTCAGTCTCTAATTATTCAAGTAATATCTTGCTAATTTCTTTGCTTTAGCCTTGGCATTTTCATAGAGAAAGCTAAGAAATATCTTTAAAGCTATTCAATGGGTTCTGGACTTGACCAAATTAATTATATTTTATGGTTTTGCCTAATATTTTATTGTATTTCAATATTTAAGTTTCATTGCAGTACTATTCATAAAGTAAGAAAAAACTGGAATTGATTTAAATGCCCAACAACTGGACACATAGGATTTTAATACTTTTATAAAGATTTAAATGATAACCTAACAAATCCTGTGTTTGTTCTGTCTTTTAAACTCTTATTAATTTCTTCTATGTATTTACTTGACATTTATTTTTAGTATAATGCCTTCATCTGGTTGGTAGAGCTTATTTTTAATTTATTGAGTAAAGTTTGTTCTTCAGGTACAGTAAGCCAATATATTCAAAAGAATTGTAAGAAGCTTTGAGAGTAACTTCACATATATTAAAGTTCATTAGTGGACATCAGCCTGTCTGCATATATACAACTGATAAATACATGGGTCATACTGCTGTACAGCGCACTACCTGAAAGCACAGCTCTTAGACTCTAGCCCTGCCAGACGATCACTAGCTGTGTAAAAACATGGAAGTCTCTGTGCCTCAGTTTCCTCATCTATAAAACAGGAATAATAGTACCTACTTAATAGGGTTATTGTGAGAGTTATATTCACCTGTAAACATGAAGTACTTAGGCTAATGTCTAGTATACGTACTAAGTGCTCAGGAATGGGTTAGTTGCTATTATTATCATAATGATAGTGATGATTGTGATTACAGAGCTTCAGGGAGTAAAATTTGCTTAATTCTGCCTTGCCTAGCTGTTGTTAAAAACAAACTCCTTCCTTTGTTAACTCTGGTTCATTTTCAGAACCAAGAAACTAATCAGGCTGTGACCTTTAACAATGGAACAGGCTCCCTCGTGAGGAATGAGCCGCACTGCGGTCACTCTTCCGAGGCTGGAAAGTGATTTGCTACCACCTCCAACAGTGCTGATTTCGGCACTGTGGAGCGGGTGAATGAGATCCCTCAGAGGTCCCAATCTCATAAACGATGACACGAATCTCTCTGAGGTTCCTTTCACGTCTAAAATTCTCTATTTCTCAGGTCGTCAAGTGCGCTGCTAAGCAGCAGCCTTGCCAGGCATGTGCTGTTACACTCTGAACCGAGGTGAAAAGTAATAAATACTTTTAATGAAGAATAGAAACCTTTAATTTCCTCCTGTTCTGAACAGTGAATTTCTACAGCAGTAAACCAAGTTTGGTGATAAGTCTCTCAGCAATTCTAGAAAGGAAATTGTGAAATTATTGGTGTTTGCTGAGAAAGTCCTTGCAGTTTGCCAAAAGAGGGAGCATGGGAACAGAAAGTATATGTTTGTCCAAGTCTTCAAAAATACACTTGTTTAGATTCTGTGTTAGAGTTTTTGATTTCTTTTGCAAGGATGGGGAGATAAAACGACAGTTACAGCCATCTTTCTCTTTTTAGGATCATCTTAAGATAGGAGGGACAAAGACTGAAAATGCACCAACAACTGAAGGAGGCGTCTCTGAACTCCCCAAGCAGAACTGCCACACACTCAACAGCTCTAATTAAACTTCGCTCATGAGACGGAATGGGAGGAGTTAAGTCGGTAGTTTTTCTCGAGTAGAGGGACAATTATACATTTAATAAAAGTGAAATTTTATCTCCTAGCCATTGTGGACTATTTAATAAAGAAGGATTCATGTATATATAATCTAGATTTCACTTTTGCTATGGTAATGCAAACAGGGATATAACCAAGTTAAATGAAAGTTAATCATCAGGGTGCTAAATTACCTACTCCCTAGGGCTAAACACTCCTTTATGCTAAGCAAGAGGAATGACGTAAGCGCCTAGAACCCTTTGTAGAAACAAGTTTTTGATTTACACTCATTAGTAGTTACCGCTGGTAAAGGCCTTTAAGAGAAGGATATTTCTGTAAGACATACGCCTCCATATGAAAGAATTTTTCAATACAAACTCTGATTTTCTTTCATAAAGGCAGCTTTGGCAAGGTTACTCATTTGTGTATATTTTTAAGTTTCACTCAGAAGAATTCTGCATATTTACTTTTTTTTATTTTGAGCAATACATTCAGTCTCTTATTCAAATTACCAAAATGTTTTCTGCATTATGTTGACTTAAACATGTAAGAAATAAACATACTTGGAAAATGCATAGAGCTTAAATTTTTCCAGAAAATTTATATATTAATTTATGTATTTTATGAATTTATAAATTAATAGAATGTTTCTAAATTAATTAGAATATGCATTTAGATTTGATAGTTTAATAAAATGGATTCTATTATTATTGCTTCATGATGACTCAAAGCAAAATGATAGCAAACAGTAACATAAGAAGAGCTGAAATGTTCTGAATTCCCTGAGATCTGGCTTGATTTCCATATGTTTTTGAACATGTTCTAAGACTCTTCTGGTATTCTCACTAGACTTAGAAGATACATTATTTTGGATTCAGTTGTTAATAAATTTATAATGGAAAGACATTAACCTATTAGAAGATTATTCTTAAAGGACAACCTTTAAAGTTGAATTATCTCCTGAACTAATACAGAAAACCAGACAAGCAGTGTGGCTTTTTGAAATTTACAGTTTACACAGTCAGCTCCATGCAGCAGCTGTCAACACGGAGTCCTAGGAGGAGTAAATCTGTGAATGCAGAAGCAGATTTTACAGGCTACATTTTTCTCCTTTATTTGGGCCATCATGCGGAGACAGATTATTTTCCAAAGTGAGTAAGTACTCTCATCAATTAGCCAGCTAGAGTATCAATCCTGAAGGAAAATGTAATGAGCTCTTCTTCTGTGCCAGCTGTCAGAAACTGTCAGAGTTAGTCACAGCTTTTAAATGTTCCAATCAAATCACAAAATGAGTGGAAAGTCACTGCACAAACCCCATTAAGCTGCATTACTAAATGTCCAATGTTACATAAATACTATAAATAACTTTGTACTTCTAGATTTCTTTTCAATTTGCTTTTCTTGAAATAATAATAATGTTCTGCTTCAGTTAATAAAGCAATATTGCAGCTGCCTTAATGTTTAATCCCCATACTCTTCTGTGCGGAATAAAGATGGCAAAGAATTAAATCGAATTATAAGCATTTCTGAAGTATCTGTTGTTAACAATTTTAAAAATTAAGAGAATAGCACCAAATACAGTGAAGGGTACAGAAAATTAATCACTAGGCTATTTAATAATCTTGCAAGCTGACTATCCTTTGGGAAATAAAATGTTGTTTCTGTGAAGGGCTTTTTCAATTATTTGTAAAGGAATTCATACTCCGATTAAAGGAATATCACTTACTATAGGCTTAAAAGCACAAGTCAGCAGCCAACAACAAACAAATATATCTACCTCAAAGTTCAATAACTGTTTACTGAATTAAGAAGAATTTGTGTCCACACACTGAAACCAATCTTTCCTCGTTTAGTATATGGTTGGTTGAACAGCACAAATGAGATTGCTGGTAGCTGATGTTTGCCCAAATAAGAGGTTAAATTAAACTGACATGAGATTTAAACCACTCAACAGCATTGAATGTTTCTTTTTTTCTTAAAATTTACTAAAAGAAGCTATTTTCTATACTTACCTGTAAGCCCAATTCTTCCTTGCTTTGATGGATCTCTCGTCTCATAATAATTCCCAGAATTAATAACCTCTATGTTGGTAAGGTTTTCTGATTATCAATAAAGAACTTTTAAATAAAAATTAAGTGTAGAACACATTTGGGATAAGAGATCCAAATCATAATCAAGTATGTATATTTTACCTCGAGTAGAAACAACCTTCTTAAATGTTTTTTTTTCTTTTTTTCAGGATAGCTAAAAAAGGTTAACCCAACACAGATTCGCTAAAAATTTGAAATCTGAGTTTTCAAATCTAAAGACAAGACATGTTGAAAAATATATTGAAATAAGTAAAGCATGGACTTTAATTTAGTATTATTTTTTAAAGGAAAAATAAAATCTTCAAGTACCTTGTCCAAATGAAGCAGAGATTGGAAGCACCTTGAACCTTTAAATTCCACTTAAAATCTTGTATTGACTTTTTTGACACATGATAACATACATATTCAATTTTTACACTTTTTGCATTTTAAATAACAGTCCCTAGGATTTCAATACTGTTGCTGATTTTCTGTGAAAATAAACCCTTAAATTTTAACATAATACTATAACATGAATTGTTACTTAAAATATTTTACAAATTTAAAAAGAATGAATTTTGATATAACTGTCTAATTTTAAAATAAAAAGCCACTATATGAAAACCAAGTTTTATTTTCCTTTAAATTTACAAATAGAACAAACATATTATTCAAAATATTAAAGTTTCTTGAATTTTACAGAAGAAAAAGAAACTGAAGTGAAACTGTAGGAATTGCTGAACTTCAGATAAATGTTTCTTCAAAACAAGAGCTATTAGTTCCTAAAAGATTCCTCTAAAGTTAAAAAAAGATTAAGAAAAACATTAAGCCGTAAGGTTATTACATTGTTTTAAAAACTACAGTGTTTCTTAATGGATATATGTTTACATTTACAGTTACTAAACTTAGTTTCCTGTCTCATAAAACTCAGATGACATCAGTGATGCTTAAATGAAGCAAAAACAATGAAAGTCTCTTTTTCTCATTAAAAAACTCTGAAACCAAAATCTACCTTAACATTATTCCAAAAAAAGTAATAGGACATGACTAATCTGAAAGCAAAATATTGTACAAATCTCTTTCCAAGAAAAGAAATACATCATGGGATTATGTCTATAATTAGTAGTATCAACTAAAACTCCAAATGATGAAATATGAATTCAGAGTATCAATCGGTCCTCTCCTCCCTCCTGAATTACCTGACCAATGGAAGTTTGGCTTTGCTGTTTCAGAAAGCACTGTTTCTTACATTCCATCAATTGTTCAAAATCATGCCACATTTTCACCTGTTTCATATTTGGACCATGACTTTCTCGTACAGCTTTTTGTTTTTCTCGGAGTTTCTATCATAAAAATAAACAAGAATAATTAAATTTCAGTTACAGGGACTTGTTTCTATAAACTTCTGTAAATTTGATAACAGTTAACTAAAGCAAGCTCTTATATGATGTATGAAAACTAAGGTTATAAAAAAATAATTAAATTTATAATAGATGTTGGACAACCTGAAGTTAAATAACAGAAAAATGCAAAAGGAAGGGAGGGAAAAAATAAAGGGACTCAGGAAAGTGGAACATCATGATATAGAAGAAATAATGCAGATTTCTGGATGCCAGAAGACTTGAGTTTCAACCTTGGTTTGAAGTTTCAACCTTGGCTAGATGTAAGTTTAAGACAATTTCACTGAACCTGAGTTTTCTCAATTGTCAATTAAGACTAATAATAGGGGATACTTACAGGGTATCTTCCTTATAAGATCATATTTTCATGCGACATTAGATATGGGAATACTTAGTAATTGATCATGTGTTATGATATTATTAAATTTTAAATAATATGCTTTCTCAAATCAGTGTATGTTCTATATATGCCCACATAATCAAACTGTATTCCTCAGGAAGAAGGTGTAGAAATTTTAAAAAGCACACTATTAAATAAGCCCAAGTCCTTATTAGAATTGTTTGGGTCTTTGAAAGCATACAAGAATAAATACTTCTGTAGATAAAGCATTTATCCAGATATTTTTCAAAAACAAAATGAATAGAAGAATGTTTTCATTTGAAAAAAGTATGCTACTGAACCTTTGAAATATCTGGATGAAAGTCAATTATTGGCAATCACACTAAATCTAAAAAAAATCCTAAAATTCTCTACTTAAAATACTATACAAATGAATGTTTAAAACACTATTGAAATTCATGCTTTCAAAAATGAAAATTATTTCTTTTTTTCCTTTTGGTATGGTATGGTATGTCATCCTTTAAATGAAATATGCTACATAGAAATCACTTCTCGATAAAATGGAAGAATTAGCTTTGTGAAGGTTTCTACTAGCATTAATATGATAGACATTTATACACAAATAATACAGAAAGAACAGATGAAGACTTTTTAGAGAAATGGTTATTTCTGGGTTTGGGATAGGAAGTATAGTGTAAATTTGGAATATTTTAATACATCAGAAAATAAAGAACATCCCAGTCTAGTAGAATTGTTTCAAAAGGATTCAGGGGTTAACTTCAAAAGGTTCCCACTGGTTAAATAAGGGACAATTTTAGCACTGACAGGAATAATAATTGTAAAAGATTTAAAACATATCAACTATGTTAAATTTAGGATAACACAGTGATAGTAATAGCTTCAAAGGCTGATAAAGAACCAATTCATCATTAAGACTGAAACTAAGTCATATTTTTTTCAATTTTACTTTCAGAATGGACAACCTATTTTCCGTCTGCCTATCTATCCATCTACCTATCTCTAGCAAATCATTTCTATGTTTCAGACTCAAGAATGGTTAAACATTGAAGTTAGACAACCATATATAGTCAATATTTTAAAAGACAAACTGGCTTGCTCTGATGGAGTAGCAGTTAGGTCCACCACCTCGGGCCAAGAGCAACCCACATGCATCCCAAGAACCAGGGTTGACCTCTCAGGGCCAGAGGAGCAACCAAGATGTACAACTAAAAAAAAAAAACAAGAAAGTGCTTCTTTTATCTCTGTCTTCCAGCCTGCTTGTCTACTCACCTTCAATTCTGCTGCACCTATTCTTTAAAAAAAAAACAAAAACAAAAAACACACAAAACCATAGCTAAATACTCCTTATGAGGCTTCGCTCTTACTAGAAAAATTAATAAGCTCAATTTTCAATAGTGAACCTAAATAAGAAAGATAAAATAGTGTATAGTGAAGCATGATTAGCCTTCACTATGCAACAGGGACTTAAAATCATTGAAGATGATCTTAGAACTTATTTAGACAATTTGTTTCAAATTTATAAATTATTTTAGTTTTAAATATGAAGACATGAGCTCTAAAGTAGTTAAGGGGTTTGTCCAGATCCACAAACTTAGCACTGAAATCAGACTACTCAATGACTGGTCCTCAATTGTTGTTAAACATAGGTCTTAAAAAAAAAGAAAAGAATGGGCATGCCCTGGTGGAATAGCAGTTAGGTCAATCGTCTCTGAAGAAGTGCAGGCCCCATACCCTGGGTTCCAGTCTCAGGTCCAGGGGTGAAACAACTAGTGTGAACAACTAAATAACAATAAAATAAGATACTTTTTCCTCTTCTCTCTTCCTGCCTGCACCTTTCCTTAAAAAAAAAAAAAAAAAAGAAGGATGACAGAGCAGGTGTCTTTCAAATGACTGCCAAAAATGTGTTGCTTTATCCCACTCTCAGGCATATACTCAGAGGACATAAAATGTCTAATCTGAAAATATCTGTGGCCTATGTTTACAGAAGTACAGTTTATAAGAGCCAAGACATGGAAACCACCTAAATACTCATCAACAGATGACTGGCTAACGGCAGTCTATATACATCTACTAAAAAATGAAATTGTGCCCTTTGTAACAAGCTGGGTGGAACTGGAAGGGATCATGTTAAGTGAAATAAGAAAGAGAAATACAGGATGGTTTCACTCATATGTGGACTATAATGAAATGAAAAACAGACAGATAAACCCTAGCAAAAACTCACAGGACACAAGATGATGGCTGTGGGGTAGGGTTGTGGGGGGCGGGGAGAAAAAGAAAGAGGGGAAAAGATGGTGGTAAAAGACACTGGAACTCTGGTTGTGGGTGTGGTATGAAATACAGACAGATGCATTTTCAATATCCTATAATAAATATAACATTGTGAACAAAAGAAATAAGAAATATTACTATTTAAAAAAATGTGTTGCTTAATGAAGTCAATAAGAATAACCAATTAGTTGGCCATTTAAGTCCTAATGGCCGAGGTCCTTACTCTCTAAAACCTCTTCTACCAGAAGTGGCTTAGACAACTGAGGAAACAAGACTCAATCACATCCTGCTATTTTCAGGAGTCTTTATATATATAAGACTGGCAGAGAGAGAGCAGATATCTCAAGGATAGTTTTTCAATTATTTGTACTAAATGAATTCAATGTTTATAAAGGCTTAGAGCAGTGTCTGGTCCATAGTAAGAGCTTTGTATTTATTAGGTAAAATAAATGAATCAGCTTATACTTAATCTCATAAACATGCATATCTGAGAATAATCTGAAAATTTATAGTTCATACATGTGGCACTTTTGTTTGTTATACAGAACCTTCTCATGAACTTTCTTATTTAAAACTATATTCCCCCGATCCTATATCCATGTGCTTCGCTTGTATAAAAACTAAACTCCTGGTATGCCCTGATGGCTCAGATGGCTGAGACTGCTGTGTGACCCACATATAAACAGCCCAAGGTCCTGGGCTCAAGACCTAGGCTCAAGTGAAAAATCAAAAATGAACAACGAAATAAATAAAGATAAATTAATATCTTCCTTCCTCCTTCTCTCCCTCCCTCCCTTCCTTCCAAAATGCTTTCTTCTCTCCTTCTCTTTTAAACAAAAAAACAAATTAAAACACTCAATTCCTAGGCAGAGTTTTAATCTTTGAAAAGGATTAAGGTGGATCTAATTCCTTCTTGAAAACTATACTACAACTTTCAAAAAAGAGTGACAATGTCATAACCATGTATTGAATGTTACACCAGAAACATTAAAAAAAAAAGTCTTACCTTTCCCAGGTTTTCCTGTTCAGCAATATTTTTAGTATATTGTTCCCTAGAAGTGAACATAGTGATTTAGTTTCAATTTACTTCAATTGATTTGATCAAGTTATAAATGATAAATTAACATATTTATCTAAATATATTAGATAATATAGTCTAGAGTATCAGAGTCAGACTGAAATCCAATTTTATTATCCAATACTCTCTCCATCTTTAGTCAACTGTAGTAAATAGTAATTTAAGGAAAAAAGGGTAAAGCTTTGCATAAGAAATTGAGAATTAAAATGTTAAGTATTATTTCTTATTAATCTACCCTTAAAACAATGAAACCCATTTGCTTAAACTATACTTTACTTCTGAAGAGGTTTGCAGAAAGAAAGGATATACGTCTTAAATAAACATTAAACAGCAGCTAAACCTGCAGTTCCACTTCTAGGACGTCATCCTGCACAAGAACTTGGAAAATTTAATGAAGATGAAAGTAAAGATTATTTATTTCACCAATGATTGTCATAGTGAAAATTTAGAAACAAAATGTTAGTAGGTGGGGAAATGTTTAAATAAATTATGGCAAATACATCCAAAGAAATAATACAGAATTGCAAAAAAGAATGTGGTAGACCTATAAATACTAAAGGGGAAAGAATTCTGGATACATTGTTAAAAGAAAAACTACATATCTAGCTTAATCTTATTTGTGTATACACACACATAAAATTTTCCCCTGCATTTGCTAATACACACACAGGCACATTAGCAAGTGCATGAGAAAAGCATATGGAATCATGTGCACCTAATTATCAACAGTACACATTTCTCAGGCATAGAAAGATGGGCAACAGTTATACTTCAAAATGGTTACTTTTCTTCACAAGTATTTCTTTTGTAAGCTAAAAACACCTGTTCATTTTTAATGTAAAACAACACTAATTCATTTTTAAACAGAGTATATTATATTTAGCACATAATAAATAATAAAAATATATAATATCAAATATATATAATATATAAAACAAAAAATGAGAGCTAAATGTTAAAGACAAAGACTGAAAGATTAAGTCTAGGAAGCAGAGGCAAAGAAGATAGGAGACAGTCCTCAAACTTGGATGGAAACATTGTTTATATGTAAAGCTACATTATAGCATTTAAGAAGATGTTAATAACACAAAATTGGGAATCAAAAGAAATCGCATACCAGAAAGAGAAACTATAGTAGTCTAAATGAAGATTGCATTAATATAAAAAGGGAGATAAACATGATTAAAATAGAGAGAATGGCCATCAAAAATATCAGAAGTCCTTACAGAGCTGAAGCACAGAAAGGATGGTGGAAGAGAACAGACACAATCCTGATGAGCTTTCATTTTGCTCTTAACATTTATGAGTCACAAAGTCAAACTGTTTGCCTTCCAGTTTCCCAACGAAAAACAGCAAGGAGGAAATAAATGAATCCATGGCTATAGTTCAGACAGCTTTGAATAAGTCATTTATTACCCGAGACCTGAGAGATGCCCAAATTGTTTTAGAATTTCCATATTTATATTTTCTCAAGAAATTAACAGGTTCATACCACTGCTTTTTCCATAAACCACTATTGTATACTTTTTATTTATTCACTGAGTTTACATAAGGAATAATTATGGAATACTTATTATATATCAAGCATGCTCTGGGATTTCAAGAACAATTAGGACAGACAGAGTCCATGTTTTCCAGTAACTCATATAATTTCCTAAACACTGCTGCATACATTATATTTAATATATTCTCTGTAGTATATATTGTTCTCCTCATTTAATAGGTAAGAAAGCGATTTTCCCCAGGTCACGAAATTAAGAACTGGAAAAACTGGCTTAGAAACAAAATTTTAAGTCCCTCTCAATACTTTGAAATAAACTATGCTACCTCTTTACATAAAATTAAAATTTGTTAACAATCTTCAAAATCAAGCTAATTTCTAAGACTTTGGTATTACCAGAAAGTATCATAATGGAAAATGTGTAACAATAAAAATATTGTATTTACAATAACATTATTTTAAACATTTATCTGTGAGCTCAGAATATAATGAACTCCATTTTACTCATAATAATTTTATCATGTACTAGTCTATATCTTCTATAGGAACACCATGAAATGATTTAAAATTTATTTTCAATGATAAAGAAGACTATCTGACTAGAAAAATGATCAGAAAATCAATAGCTAGGAGCAATATATTACCTTATTTACTATTTATATTGATAACTTTGGAAGGAATGGAACTTAATCTTTAAATAGAAAGTTTTATTTTTCAAGAATAAAAGTAACTTCACATTTTTCAAATACTAACATTGACTATATAGATTTAAGCCAAGTTTACATTCGATGAAATAATGTGAATAAGTGTGTCTACTGTATTTAATATGTTAGAGTATTAGAAAAAAATGCTGCTCTGTTTATAGGTTATTTTCAGTCTGGCTTGCATTCCAGTGCAGTATATTAAAAAAATTAGACTCTATAAGACATTCCATTTCTTAGATTCCTTTTGGTAACATTAATATATATGTCACTAAAAACTCACTGTGATCTAGAATAAATGTGAATCCTACACTTTAAGTTCTTAATGAGTGGTAAAAGCAAAACATCTAAATTATGGTAAGGGGCAAAGAAAGCTTATATTATTCACTTATTGCATTTTTCACAACTAACAATTGCAACTATAAATGTATTTTTTAAAGTGGTATTTAATAAAGGATGCTGCAAGCTAGGATTTAAAAAAAAAAAAACCTCACCACACGAGGACTAGTGTTATTCACATACTCATTCATTTTTAAGGCCAGAACACAATAATATCATAGTTATTAACTGAAATGCAGTCACTCACACTGCACAGTAAGTAGACAAGATGATTAGAGTTCAGGTCTTGAGAGACTTTAAAAACAGATCAACCTTAGGTGCTTATAAAAAACTATCTGAAATTATCTGTATTCTTGAGGAAGAGGGAAATGGGGAATAATTGCTTAATGGTTGCAAAGAGTTTCTGTTTGCGGTGATGAAAACTGTTTTTAGCAATATAGAAGTTTGCACAACATTGTCAATATAATCAATGAAATGGAATTGTATACTTAGAGGTTATAGTGGCAAATTTATGTTATACATCTTTTGCCACACAAAAAAAATCTAAACAAGCAAGCAAGAAAATTACATTTATTTCTATTTATTTACCAGTATTGCACTAATCAGATTTTAAATAAGATTTAGACCTAAATAATATTTTAGTAGCTGCATATTAAGTGCTCCAAATTTACATAGTTCCATCTTATTTATAAAACTCCTATAGGTGAAAACATTAAGTAACTCAATATGAACATGATTTACTTGCCTAATTGCCTTTCTTTTTTCTTGTTGATCAGAAGAAACATATGCCTTCATCTCATCAGTAGCACGACGAAGTTGTACTTCTAGGTTCTAAGTGGAAAGGACTAAGTTGTAGGTTATGGCCTTGATACAGAAAAAGCTCAGAAGTTCTTGATCCACTGTTTGCCTTACCTTCATCATACAATTTGTATAATGGTATCTACTTTCTTCTTGAAGACATTCTTCACGGAGTCCTCTGACTTCCTACAATACATTTTTATAAAATAGGCAGCATTATTAAAGGAATACTCAGATGTACAAAGGAAAATTTTACAACAAAAGAAATACCATTAGAGTCATTTACTCTGCTGCAACTGATCTGTAACAGATTAAGTTGCTGTTTTCTAGAGACTACTTACATGACTCCCACGTGTTCAGTCATTAATTTATTATGTACCTACTATGTACCTAGCACTATGCTAGTGAAGGAGACACACAATGAACAAGAAGAGAGGTCTCTGCTCTCATTCAAGTAGACATAAATGTCATGTCATGAAGGTAACTGCAGACGGGATAAGTGCTATATAGAAAATTCCCCAGTAGAACGTGATAGGGTGACAAGGTGGGCAATATTAGATAGCATGATTAGAGAGGTTCTTTAGGAAGAGGTGAAATTTAAGCTACAATAGCTGAAAGATGAAAAGGAGACAGCTAAGCAAAGAGTTGGGAGAAGAAAGAGAAGAGCATACACAAAAGCTCATGGGAGAAAACAGGCCGGCCTATTTGAAGCACATACACGAAGTCAGCCAGCGTGGCTGGAGGGCTATGGACGAGGGGTAGAGCACATGGGTGTGAAGCTCGAGGGGCAGGTGGGGCCTTGCAAATTCCCAGAGTAGATTTCAAGTACAACAGGAAGCCAGTGGAGCTATCCTTGTTTGTTACAGTTTCTTTGGTTGCACTCTGAAGAATAAACCTTAGGAGTCAAGAATGGAAGGAGGAGAGCAGGCAGCAGTCACCACGGAAGTCGAGGACAGACAAGATGGGGACCGGATCTCCGATGGCGGCTGTACAGCTGAAGAAGTGTGTGCATGTCAAGTCTGAAGACATAAAGATCTCCGGCGGTTAGGGGACAGGCTCAGGAGAAAGGCAAAGATTTGGGAATCTTTTGACATTGGTGTAGTGAGACTATGCATACATAGGCAGTTTCTGCTAAATTGCTAAAATTTTTAAAAGCTGTCTTCTTACCTGTTCTAGTTTGGACCGATTGCTTTCGAGGCCTGCTGCACAACTATCATACTGGGATTTCTTTTCATCACACTCCTGGGTGAGTTCCTAGTATAAAAAGGATAAATAAATGAGTAAGTGAAAAACAAAGGACTAAAACGTGGCTCTGAAACAATGCATGTCCTTGTCAGTCTTGTAACTTAACTCTAAGCTTCTTGGCATACTTAAGAGTTATTTATACAACAATCAGACATTTGAGAATTATGACAGATGAAGGTACTGATAAAAATAATACCTATCATGTACTGAGCTGTGTGCCAGGTTCTTTGTTAAGACCTGGAGATACAACAGTAAACATAACAGCAAAACCTTTTCCTCTCAAGTAATGTTCGGACAAATAAACAGCCTGCTGAGTGTGATCAAGGGCAAATGCAAGTGTTACAGGAGCAGATGAGACTTTGACAGACATAACTCAAATTTGGGGATCAGTGGGGACAACGTCCTGGAGAAACTGATATCTAAATTGAGGTATGAAGGATTAATAAGAATAGTTCGAGGAAAGGTAGAGGAGTAACATTATATGTATAAAGGTTTGGAAGTCAGAGAGAAGAAAAATTTAGAACAAGCTGTTTGTTATCCTGAAGTATTTGTCTGGGAAGTGTGACAAGAGGCTGAAGACTTTGGCTGGGGCCTGATTAGAACTTTGTAAATCATGTTAGGAGACACTCTTGACAATAACTAAATCTCACAACAACCCCTCAAGGTAGGTATTATTATCCTGACATCATGCCTGGAGAAAGTTCAGGAAGGTCAGGTACCTTGTCAAAGATTATACTGCTGGAAAGAGGTGTCAGAATTTGACTTCAGGCTGTTTGAGTAGTTTCTGTCTTCTTACAATATTTCACAATAGAAAATCTGAAAATCTTTTGCTACAAAAGTTTAGAAATGCTAAAATATCTACAAAAGCTTGATAAGGTAAAGCAAACAACCTTTCAAATCCAGTGCTGAACTGAATCTCAAGTAAGAGAAATTACCAGGGCCAGAAACAAAAAATGACACACTGTGGCTACCCTTGATGAAGGAAGCTGGCAGCAGTCAAACCTGGTAACAGGGTGACTATATTGTCTAGGCAGGCCTGTGCAGGGTGGAAAGTTAGAACTGAGAACCCATAATTCCAGTCTGTTTTTTTCAAACGGGAATTTGTGAATAAAAAAGTTCACACCAGACCTGAACTGATGCAGGCAGCCGCAGAATGACCTTGGTTTCCTTGGGAACAGGAGAGTTAACATAAATGAATAGTGTTATTTGTGTTTCTTTTGTTGTATGAGATTTCATCTAGGTTGGGGTGATCAGCACAGTATAAAAAATTGGTCAAAAAAGGGAGGTGTGGCTTTTACATATCAAAGTGACCTACAAATAACTAAAACTCTTGTGAGTGACAGTTGTACACATTCTAAGTAGGAGACAGGCCAGAACGTAGGTTCTGCCGTGTTTCTCAATGAGATGAAGATGCAATAGTAGGTGAAAGTTTTTTATCATCTGGAGCCTGCTGATAAAACTGATCAGCAAATGCAGGTATGATGCCGCAGAGGTGCATGGAAAAGGGGGTCTGACCTCAGGCATGTTTGGGGTCTGAATTCACCCTATCTACAACATGCAACAGTTCCCCATATTGAGACATTAACTCGAAATTAGCTCTAAGACTGTGACATTTCTAAATCATCTAGCAGAACACATAAAATTACTCTGGGGGGACAAACCCTCCTTTCCAATCAGCTTCCAGAATTCAAAACATAAAACGCGAGTAAAGATAAGTTCATAATCCAAAAGTATCAATTCATTATGAGTGAGAATCAAAAGATATAAAAAAATTGCAATACTACATACAACTCCAGAAACTTTGGATACTAACATTAAGCTTATTAAATAAATATGTTTAAAATAAAAGTTATATAGAAGAAATTTAGACCAAGATTTAAAAATATATATAGTGAATAAAAACAGACAAAAATGAAAAACGTAGTCATTGGAATTAAAAGTTAAGTAAATGATAGAAACATAAGATTAGCAATAATTCAGGAAATAAAATAATGAATTAGAAAATGGAAATTATCTAAAAATCACGAAGAAATAAAAACAGGAAAGTGAGGTTAAGCAATAGGGAATAAAGATGTCTAACACATATCTACAAGGAGTTACTGAAGAACAGACTAGAAAGAACAAGGGAGGGCAATTTTGAAGATATTAAGTAGAATTTTCTGGAATTAATGGAAGACAAAAGGCACAAATTTCAGCAGAGTAAATAAATTAAATCCATAAGTAGATTATGGTAGTGAAACTGGACAACACCAAAGAAAAATATAAAATATTAAAACCAATCGTATGGAAAACATTGCCTAAAAAGAAATAAACTAATAGCAGATCCTTCGACAAAACAAAAAAAACCAGAAAGCAATGAAAATAATTTTTTCTGATCAAGCCATTAACTAAGAAGGAAAAAAAAAGATGGATTACTTATAGTAATAATTCTTTACTGCGAAAACTACAAAAACAAAACAAAACAAGGAAATTTAATTTCAGGAAGAGGGAAACTGAATCCAGGAGGGATTAAAATACCAAAAAGAATGATGAGAACTGCTAACTATGTGGTTAAATCTACACAGGAAATGACTATATAAAATAGTAATTGTAATAGGAATGACAATCATTTTTATTTATTTAAAATTTTTTACAGAAGAAAGGGAGAGGAGGACGAAACATTTTATGGAAGGCAGGAAGGAAAGGAGAGGAAAAGCAACTTAATTTTGTTTCCACCCCAGCCGTGCATTGTGAACTGGGTCCTTGGGTTTCACGTGGTCCAACTGCCAGCATCCCAGTCGCCTGAGTCACAAATCATCTGAGCTACACCAGGGGTGTACCCCTGACAACCATTTTTTAGAAATTAATAAAATTGAAATAAAATTCTATAGGATAACAATGTAATGTGGGAGAGTGCATTAAGCTATTCTAAGGTCTTTGTAAAGTTCAATAGATGCTGATTAACTTTAGAGTTTGTCACGAAAATACATGTTAAAAATTTAAGAACAAACAATATCAAAAAGAACACAGAAAAGGAAATAAAGGAAAAAAGATAAAGTAATATTGGTATAAATGAGGGTAGGAAGGAAGGAAAGAAACAAAAACAAAGTACTATAAATCAGAGGTAAGGCATGCCCTGGTGGAGTAGTAGTTGGGTCCACCGCCTCCAGCTGAGTGAAATCCAAATACATCCCAAGGACCCAGGTTCACATACCAGGTCAGGGGAACAACCAAGATGAATAAAATAAATAAAGTGCTAAAACAAAAACAGAAATAAGAGTAAATACATATAGGATGAAACTCACTAGCCAAAAGACAGAATATGAAAGACTATAACTGAATGTAAGAAACTACACCGACATAAGATCCAGTGATATGCCATTTATGAGATATATATAGAACAAAAATAAGGACACACAAAGCTGAAAGTAAATAGACACAAAGAGATAGATACCCAAGCAACCTAATCATAAGTAAACATACTTACATTAACAGCAGACAAAATAAGTCTCCAGTACAAAAATACAGGAATACAGTAAAAAATAGTGACAAAACAAATATTTTTCCAAGAAGTTTCTTTTTTTAATCAGAAATCTTTTTAAAATTGTGTAAAATGAAAAAAAAATTACCATCTTAATTTAACCATCTTCAGTGTACAGTTCAGTGGTGTTAAACACATCATGCTACTGTGCAGCCAATCTCTAAAACTCTTTTCATCTTGCAAAACCGAAACTCTATAGCCATTAAGCAACAACACCCCATTCACCAGGAAGTTTTTAACAACACATTTAAGAAGCTTGATCTCAGGAACACATGGAGAACGCAGTATTCAACAACCAGAAAATACACATTCCTATCAAGATCAAGTCACTAAAAAAATGGGGCTGGCTTCAGGTCTCTCTACGGCTGTGCTTAACCCAGGACAACTATGGAGCCCTACTGTAAAAAAGAAAGGGAAGGAAAGATGATGTAATAAGGATTTTAATATGCTCAGTCAAGCTGTTATTGAAAAACTGAAGGCAACAAACTCTAAAACATGCAATAACTCATCAGAATATTGTTCTTATGAGTTTTTTGGGTTTTTTTTGAGGACTTACTAGAGGACAAATGACAGACAATAAAAATACAGTGAAAGGGTAAGGTAATGAGCAATGAATCTAATAATGACAGGTCTAACACTGAAAGTAAAAGTGAGAAGAGAATAGAATGTAAATGTTACATGTCCTGATAGGCAAGTCATATTATTATTCTCTTTTATAGAACCACATCAAAATAATAATAAATTGCATTTTATAAATTACCCAAGTAAAACATTCTGTGCATTTGAATAAGATAGAATATTAACAGTATCAAAAAGTCAAATTTACTTACTTGACATTTCTGGCGCAATTGTCGTAGTTCTTTTATAACTGGGGCTAAAGCTGACTTCTTTTCGGATACCAGTGAATTCAATTTTTTTACCTGTCATGTAAACAAAACACATGACATCTAAAAATTCAAAAGAACAAAAATATGACAGCATAAAGCTATTTATTAAAGTATTATAGATGAGTAAAAAGACAAAAAATTCTATCATACCAAACAACTGGGAGGTGATTTAATAAATTTTGATTCCTCAGTAAGACAGAATGCCATTTAACTATTCAAAATATCAGCTATCAAGCTGCAAACCATTATGGGAAAACACTTATAATTGTACATTCAATGACTACAACACATTACAAAGTTGACTGTATAGTACATTGTAAGAACTACAATCATAGTGTGTCGTGTAAAAATATATAATTATGTAGGTAATATGAAATATATAGAAACATGGATGAAGTTATATTTAAGACATTATATAATTCAAACAGCATAAGTAATGATCAATTAGAATGGAAACGACATAGAAATGAACAGGGTCTCGGAGCCATCTGCTGTGCTTAAATGCTAATCTTTTTAGAAGTTTGTGGTAAGGACTAGA
The DNA here is from genome assembly GCA_004363575.1 of Solenodon paradoxus. Taxonomy (NCBI): domain Eukaryota; kingdom Metazoa; phylum Chordata; class Mammalia; order Eulipotyphla; family Solenodontidae; genus Solenodon; species Solenodon paradoxus. The sequence continues at coordinate 237,730 of RJWH01002134.1, forward strand.
GAGTTCCAGGCAAGCGGCTAATGTGGAAAAGACAGGCAGAGGTGGGTACTCAATTTGGGGATGTGGTTATTTTCCAGTAATTAAGCAATGAGTTTAACATGTTAATGCCTGATGAAGCTGTGCCAGTGTGTTCTGGAAGCCCTTAATGTGGAAAGATAGTAAGGATATATACAAAAATGTTTTTTTTTTTCAGTAAGTGGATGTGATTTGGAAAAACTTATTTTAGATTCTAAATATTTCTTTAATTTGTTTTTGTTTTTAGAGAGGAAAGAAAGAAGGAACAGAAGCAGGGACAAGAGGAAGAAGCATTTACAGTTTTTTTATTTTTCCCCTCTGTCCCTGGGTCATGAAGTCAGATCCTTGGGCCTCACCTAGTCCACACCTCAGCCTGAGGCACAGGGAGGGGCTCTATTTCCCTAATACTACATAACTTTTATACACTTCAAAAACCCTAAAATGTATAAATTATAAGTTGAACAACTTTACTAGAATGGAAAAGATCAACATATTAATAGACAGATGAAACAGAGACAGATATTAATGAAGACAATGCCCATAAATACAAATTTGAATATCTCACTCAAAAAATACACAGAAACATCAGCTTTCAAAAGAAACAATAAAATAAAACTTAAAGTGTAATCACCATTTCAGACATGTCGTCCAGAGTTCGTCCTTTCATTTCATCAACTTCACTCTTGAGTGCTGACACTCTTTCTAACTCTTCTTGAGTGTAACTATATCCAGATACACCCTTTTTCTCTTCAATAGTTTTCTAGAGGTAGAGAATAGTAAGACGTACAAAACACAGAAAAACAAAATGGGTGTCCAAACCTTGATCATGTCCTACAAAGTATACAGATTTAATACACAATCATAAAGCTGTAAAAATTAAATTACTTTAGAGTTCTAAAGGACAATCTTCATTTGCTTCAGCAAACATCTTTATGTGTGACAAATTTATACTAAATTTTACTATGGTATCTTCAGGTGCATAGGAAGTATTTCTAATTTTATGTTTTAAAATAATGCTATGTGCTTAGCACTGAATCTAAAAGCTAGGAAGCACTCAATAAATATTTGGTGAATGAATGACTTCTCAAGTGATCAATGGTACTTGCATTTAGTTACTCATCCAATATTTAAGCACAGTTCCAGCCACCAGATCCAAAACTGAACACACCAGGAAGAAAAACCCCTTTCCTCACAAAGCTCACCTCTAGTTCAGTGAAAAATCAATATATAAATAAGGAAAATATGTACACTGTGAGATGAGAAAGTAACTGGAATCTTAAAGGCCATAGTGGTTAGAGAAGGTCTTCCTGAGAAGACGACATTTGAGCGAAGCCCTGAAGTAAGGGAATGAGCCACACAGAAGTGAGGATCAGTAAGCGCAAAAGACATGAGGCAGAAGCACACCTGGCCTTTTAAAGAAATAGCTAAGACACAGCTGAAGCTGAAAAAATAATGAGAATGAGTTTGGGGTGAGGGAGAGATCATATGGACTCAGCTGGTTTCCTGGGACAGTCTAGTGTACATGACAAATTATGTTGTTTATCTTTTTTTAGGCAACAAAAAGAGCTTGGACTCATTTTAAATTATATGGGAGGCTTATTAGAGGGTTCAGAAAATAATTTTTAAATGATAACTTTAACATCTGTATTGAGATCAAATAAGAAGCGTGTCAGGGTAGGTGCAGAAAGTAAGAAGACTATTCCATCAATTCAAGTTAAGAAATGATGGTAGCGTGAATCAGGCTGGTGGTGGCAGAGGTACTGAGAAGTGGTTCTGCATATACTTGAAGGCAGATCCAACAATGTATGATGAGAGAGTAAATGTAAGGTATGCGGGGAGTAATGGGCTTTTGCGTTGAAGAACGCAGAGGATGGAGCTGCTGTTTGTTGAGATTTGAGGGAGTAGTGAAGATGGAATTGTAATTTTGGACAAGCTGAAAATGTGACATGTCTAGTAGATACCCAACAGAGAGGTCAAGATGTTATATGTACAAGAGTTTGAAGAGAAAACTATACTAGACATAAATTTGTGAGTTTGTTACAGACAGGTCTTTAAAGCATGAGCCAGCATAAGATCACCAAATGAGTGAGAAGGCTAAATAAGAGATGCAAGGCTAAGCCTGGGGAACCCCAGCATTTGGACCTTTAAGAAATCAGCACAGAGTAGGAAAAGGAGGGTTAGTAAGGGAGAAAAACCAGGAGAATGTAGTACCTGTAATAGAAGACAAGTAAAGAAGAACTTCATAGGAAATTGATTATAGAAGTGATAAATAAAATCAAACACTACTAATAGGTAATGTAGAAAAAGGACTAAGTATTGATCACTGGATTTAGCAATATGAAGGTACTGGTGCTCTTGACAAATTTTGGTGGAATGATAGCTATGAAAACCCGATTGCAGACGGTTTAAAAGAAAATGGAGGCATATCTGTAGCAGTGGTAAAACAGTCCACATGAAGACTAAGGACCTGGGTCCACAACCTGGGGCCAGAGGGAACCACCATCATAACAACGAAATAAATAAAAACATTTCTTCCACCTCTTTAAAAAAGGAAAAGGAAAAGGAAGAATCAAAAGAAAAGAAAGATAAGTCAAGAGAGAACAGAGGAAGAGTTAGAATTTGGGGCTGCATTTCCTCTACGACACTACCAAATCCCAAGCAGTGAAAAAGCAGAGTAAGACTCCTAGAAACCAAGTGGACATCAGCAGATGGGTTGCTGAAGACCTGATCGAAGACTTCAGCAGTCTCACAGCACAAGGGAGATAGATTTGTCAAAGCATAGTGACTTCAGCAAATGCCACAGACTATTAGATAAAACCCCAGAAGGGCTACTCTTCAGGAATAAGGGCTACTTACTAGGAGTAAAGTCTCTGCTATGGGTGTTAAGGACTGTATCATCTTCTTTTTTTTTTTCTTTAAAGGAAAGGTATAGGAAGGGATGAAGGCGAGCAGAGTCAGGCAGGCAAAGGAGGAAGAGAGAGGAAGAAATACATTTATTCATTTTATTTATTTGTTCATCTTGGTTATTCCCACCGGCCTCTGGGATGCGAACCTGGGACCTTGGGATGTATGTGGACTGCACCCAAACACCACTCTACCAGGGTGTGCCAAGACCGTATCTCAAGAGTGTAGCAAAATTGATCAAGGTGATTTGTAAGAAAAAAAAACCAAATGTTCTTTCAAGGAAGACATGAAGGAAACAGGAAGACTGTGGATTCAGTTGAAGTTCAGTTTCAGTTTGATCCCATGGGGAATTGTGGAGCACAAATTACATCACAAAGTTTGTCCAATCTTTAGGCAAAAGGGCTACCACTTTGAACCCCTGCGTGTAACCTCTCGTGTCTAGGTTTTGTGATGCAGCTCCTGCTCAGTCAAGGGCACACTGCTAATAAACGGCAGGTGTAAGCCAGTGACAGCCAATTCTCACAACAGCTGGGGGATGGGTACGCTGGCGCAGTAAGCAGATCAGGGCAGGGTACAAATACATCCAGAAAATGACTAGGTAAGTAATACAAGAGGAACAAATGCCTGAAAATCAAGAGGCAAAATGCAGATAACTGAAATACTCAGATTAACTGTCTATTTAAAATAGCTTCAATGAACATATTCAAGAAAACACACGCTAGCCTCCATGTTCTTTCTCCGAAGAGCACTCCCTGAACTAATCAGGTGAAGAGGAACAAGAACTAGTTAAAATTTTAAGTGTATTAGACTTTTTCGTCTTTTATCATATTTTCTTCTGGGTTTTACATTTTACTTTTTCAAATAAAATTTTACATTACTTGTTTCTCTGTGTCATTTAATGTAGATGCTATGCTGGGAAAGATGGAGACTTAGCACAGGCCAATAGCATGGCCAATAGTGAGAAAGAGTTCTCACTAATGTTCATATAGATACTGCCTTTGCCACATGTCTGACCTGGCAGCCACAGAGACAATCCATCTACTTAGTGGAAAGTTGATAGCATTAGATGCTTTCTGCCCTGCAAAGGGCAACATTTCACCTGAGACTGACTCCTATTTGGGTATAGGTAGCTTTTCTTGCTCAAAGAGCTTCAGCCTGCTCCACTATCCAAGGGTACAGGGTACTTAGTCTATTCATGTGGAATTCCATGTCCTATCATCTCAGACCAAAGGACCTACTTTATGGCAAAGGAGGTAGAATAGTGGGCACATGATCATGGGATTCAGTCACTATACCAAACACCATACTGTCCAAAAAGTCTGATAGAGCTGCAAGGGCCCATTGAAGGTCCACTAAGGTGCCAGGTTGTAAATGGTGGCCTGTGAGCATGGATTCTATCCTTCAGGGTGGAGTGTCCATATTAAACAATGCCATTACATATGGTGCTATGTTCCAAATAGAACAGATGGCTCCTGGAATCACAAGATAAAAGTAGGGGTGTTACCATTCATCAGGACTCCCAATTATCCACTTAGGAATTAATGCTTTTCTTCTCAACTACTTTAGGGCCTTGTGGCTATAAATGTTCTGGTGTCCGGAGCACACATGCCACCACCATATAGAACACCAAGAGACCCTCTAACTTAATGCTCTGGTGACCATCTTGTCCCTGGGGTTCATCAGGCTCGTAGACGAGCAGGTAAAGGAAAGAGTCACATTGGAAGAACATCATAAGGCTACACCAACGCTGCAATATGATGGGGCCGGCAGGAATGTATGGTACTCAGGTGATTCATTAGGGTATATCTTTTTAACAGTAAATGGGTAAATGTGGTACCCACATACTGATGAAGACAAAGTTACTAAAGTCTCACACCTCTTCTAGATGAGAAACTGGGTCAATCCACCAAGTAAGTCATCCAGACTAGTGGAAGTGCTAGCCAAAGTAAGAGGACTCGAGAATGGATAGCAGAGGAATAGTAAAGGAAGGAGACACTAAGTATTAATTACATTCTTGGGACTAAATGTAACAATGAGAATTTTAATTTGTGCCACTAACCCTCTGCCTATAACTTTTCTTAGAAATTGTGAAAGCCAGAATCCTATAGAATCTATACTTGGACGGGGTGAATTTAATGTGAGAAACAAGTAGATCTCAGCAGTGCAAGGGATATACTGTAGTGGGTATTGTTGGTGTCCTACTCAGACCTCCCCTGCAAGCTGCTAAAATGTTGACTACTAATGGTTTACATTTGTTCCCTTCTTCAGGGAATGCCCTCAGCCGAAGGAGCCTGCCTCATCTAGGAGGTGACACCCTGCCACGGTCAAAGACCAACTACATGGAGGTATAAAAGGCCAGCCCCTTGTCTCAAGGTGGAATCAACTGCACGGTGCAATTTATGCCCCAAAATTCCTCCTGGGATCCAAATGAAACTGTCTTCAGTTGGAACTATGTTCTTGCTTGTATTTTTCTGCTGGCCCATCTGCTTCCCTCATTTCTCTTCTTCTGAGGATATTTCCCTCAATATATCACTTGTACAAAATATTCCCTTCTCAGGCTTTGCTTCTAAGGGAACTAACTTAAAAAAAAAGAAAGCAAAAAAAATTATGGAACTAATAGAAGAGACAAAGCAATAATCCTAGTCAAAGATTTTAACATTACTCTTACAAAAAAAAATTTGAGGGAACAAACAAATTAAAGTATCAACAGGATTATGAAAGATTTGAAAATTATGGTTAACACACTTGACTGAGTTGACAAATAGAGAAGAACACCATCTATAATAGCAGAATATACAGTCCTTTCAACTGCAAATGTAATTACCAAAATAGACCATATGCTGGGCCATAATGCAATATTCAACACATTTTAAAGAACTGAAATCAGAGTCTGTTCTCTTGTCATAGTAGAAATAAGCTAAAAATCAATTAACAGAAAGGCAACTAGAAAATCCCCAAATGTTCAGTTTAAAGCAATAACCAATAGGTCAAAGAAATTACAATGGAAATTAGAAACTATTTTGAAGTGAACTATGATGTAGTTACTATATATAAATTTTAAAAGTTAGTGCTGGTGCCCTGGTGGTTTAGTGGTTAAAGTTTGTGGCCTGTGGCAGGTACAGTCCACATATATCCCAAGGGCCTGGGGCAGGGGTAACAACCAAGACAAACAATTAAGTGAAAATAAATAAATGCTTCTTTCTCCTTTCTCTTCCTTCCTGCCTGTCTGCCTACTTGCTTTCATTCCAGCCCACATCTTTCCTCTAAAAATAAAAAAAAAAGTTAGTGCCATTAGAATTTATATTTGATTTGTGGTAAATCTTCAATCCTAAATTCTCTTGAAGGAAAGTGTATTTAATTACATGAGACTGAGACCAAAAAGGGTGGTTAACTGTCAGTTAACCACAACTAGCTGACACTTCATTTACCTCTACCAAATTACTGTTAGCTGGCAAACCAGCATACTGATTAAATTATTTCCCATGGGTGAAAGCAAGAAAAAAAAGAAAGTCAAACCAAGAAAACGCAGAGGCATTAGTATCCACAAGGACAACAGCTTTGTTTTTCGATGGATTGCTCTGGGCTTACCTCTTTTCTGACAACCTAGTCAAGCACACATAGCATCATCCCTGGTTATTTCTTTCCAAAGCTCTATGAGAGGATGTTTAGAAATTTCTGCCCAGAAGGCCATGATAAATAAATATTTAACAGTCACTCTCTTGGTATAACTTTGTTCACATTAACTAGCTAATTGAAAGAAAAACCTACTTGCAATAAAACTTCTATTAATAATCCCAAAGCTAGCACACATAAAAAAGTTAATGCCTACTGCTACATTAAAAATAAATGAATCAGTTTATATGACATCTCTGTAGTTAATCATAGAAAATTAATCATTTTATGATTTTTCCAGTAAAAGCAATTACTCAGTATACACCATAATATATAAACCTCCTGGTCACTTGTATTTATAGCACCCCAAGATAAAACTGTATTACCAGCTGATGTTGAATATTTTCATGACGTTGCTTAAGAAGTTCCTCTGTCCTCTGCAAGAGACCGAACTCAGCCTTAAATTCAGCTATTATCTGATGTTTCTTTTTGAAAACTGTACTCTTGCTTCGAAGTTTACTGACATATCTCTTGAACTGTAAGAGAATACAATACGCAATCTAATGAGTAGAAGAGTAGCTGCTAAATACCACATACACAGTCAATGTATCAAAAACATTTTCACTGTCCAATATGTGTGTCCCAAGTATGTAAGAGTAACTTAATTTCACTAAAAAACTTTCCAACTGCTCAGTCAAAACACTGTTTTTATTTTGAATTCATCTAAGTATTATAAATCCTTACATAAAAGCTAACCATTTTGGGTTTTACAAACAAGATTTAAGAAAACAGAAACAAGAAGAAAGAAGAGGGGAGGAGAGGAAGAAGATCAATTCTGATTATGGTCGTATAATGCTGTCATTAATGTACTGCATTATTTTTGGTAGCACTGGATCTACTGAGATTAATATAGTGAACAAGAATAGTCAACATTCGTAGTTACTATTTATCATTCAAGAAATGTACTGTGACTATATATCTTAAGAAGCATCTGATACACTGAAATAAACTTCATCTGAACTGTAGAAAAGATAAGAATATTCCAAATTAGTGGAAACTCACAGCTGCTTAATTCAACTACATACTTGATAATGATATTCAAGTTTTTTAACTACTTCACTAATGGAAATATTCCACTATTAAGCAATACCAACTAGATTTTTAAAAAGCAAGTGAAATAAATATTTAAAAGAACCTTTCAGTAGTACTATTTATTAACAATTGTATGTGCTAGCACTAAGAATGTAACTCTAACAAGAAACTCACAGTTCCTGCCTTCATGAAGCTTAAGAAATAGTAGGGAAGGGCGCGCCCTGGTGGAGTAGTGGTTTGGTCAATCACCTCTGAAGGAAGAAGCCACATAATCGTGGATTGGAGTCTGGGGGGGGGGGGGGGGGGGGGGGGGGGGGGGGGGGGGGGGGGGGGGGGGGAAGGTGGAGGGTAGTGGGGCAGTGGGGTGGTGGGCAACAACCAGTATTAACAACTAAATAAAAATCAAATGAAGGCCTTCTCCCTCTTCTTTCTTCCTGCCTGCCTACTTGCCTTCATTCCTGCCTGCACCTTTCCTTTAAAAAAAAATAGGGAAAACAAACATTGAACTGATGTTTACAATCACAGTGAATATTATAAAGAAGTGAGAATAAATAATAGTTTAACCTGAGATGGGATGAAGGTAGAAAAAGGATTATGGCAAGTTTTTCTTTTTTTTGTTTTTAAGAAAGATACAGGCAGGAATGAAGGAGAGTAGGCAGGCAGGAAGAGAGAGGAGGAGGAAGTGCTTTATTTTCACCTACCTGCTCACATTGCTTGTTCCCTCCAGTCCCGGCTCTTGAACCCAGGACCTTGGGATATATGTGGGACTGCTCCCAGGAGTACTAGACTGCTAGGCCATCAGGGTGCACTCAAGTTTCTTAAAATAATTATATTGAAGTTAAGACTGAAGAAAGAAGTAGGAGTGTGCTAGAGAAAGAAGGAAGAGGTATGGAGGAGCATTCCAGGTATAGGAAACATCAGTTGTAAAGGTCCTGGATCATTAAAAGTATTGTTTGATGTGAGAAGTAAATGAAGCAGCAAATGTGAGAAATTTTTGGTATTTCTAAAACAGAAGATAATACTAAAAAATCATTTCCTCTTATTTTTATTAGTACTAATAGTTTCAGAATTTTTCACTACATAGAATTTTCCTTCTGAGCATACCCTGGTGACTTGGGTGCTAAACTGGCAGCTGGGACATGTAATGGCTAACAACCAAGTTTGCAACCCAGGGTTGACGGGAAGAAACAAAAATAAGCAAATAAAAGTGCTTCTTCCTTTTTCCTTTCTTCCTTAAAAATTGCTTCCTTGTGCCTGCCTGCCTGCCTGCTTACTCACCTTCATTCCTGCCTGCGCCTTTCCTTAAAAAAAAAAAAAGAACGTGGCATGTCTTTGTGGCCTATTGGACAAGGCCAATGGAAGCAGTCCACACACATCCCAAGGACCCAGATTCAAGCTCAGGGCTGGGGGAACAACCAAGATGAATAACTAAAAAATAAGGGCTTCTTCCTTCTCTCTTTCTGCCGCCTGCCTACTCATCTTTGCTCCTGCCTGCACATCTTTTTAAAAAATGTGCCACCCTTCTTTTCTATTTAATTTTTTTTCCCCCTGCTCTATCCTTTTATTTACATTATAAAGAAAATTTCCATAGTAAGAATCTCTGGCCTATAATATTTAAACATATCACTTCAAAACAAAAGCTTCCATATTATCTAATATGAGGGGGTCCTCTGAGAATCTTAGTATTTTAACGCCCAGTCCTTTTTTGAGGCCAATTTGGAGGGGGTGTGTAAATAATTTCAAAACAATAAAAGTAATGATTATATTCTTGAAATTTTGGAAAGAAAAAATCCACTCAAGGCTACTATCACAGCACAAACTTTATTACCTGTTGGTATTTTTTCTTCTAACTTTTTTTTTTAAGGAAAGGTATAGTAAGGAATGAAGGCGAGTCGGCAAGCAGAAAGGCAGGAAGAGAGGAGGAAGAAACATTATTTTTATTTAGTTGTTCACTGTGGTTGTTCCCTCAGGCCTTGGATCCTAAACCTGGGGCCTTGGGATGGATGTGGACCACACTCAGTGAATGCAACCATTAAGTCACCAAGGTACACCTCTTTCTAATTTGTAAGGCTAAATCTAAAGTCAGTGATGCCACATTGTAATGTAATAAAATAGGAACCACAACACTTCTAAAATCTGGGGGCGGGGGGTCTTCCTTAAAAACTTAGTTTATTCCTGAATATACAGACATTCCTTAAATATTTATAGTAAGATTAAAAAAATCTTCATATGAAAGTAACTTGTAATTTCTAATTTAGACTTCTTTTTCAAAGAGGAAGGAAAGCAGGCAGGAATGAAAGCCGGCATGCAGGAAGAAAAGAAGAGATGAAGCACTTTAACTTGTTTATTTACTTGTTCATTTTGTGGTTCCACGCTCCCCCCCATCCCCAACTCCCAACCCCTGGTCTTAAATTTGTGGTTCTTTGGGCTTCACATGGTCTACACTCCAGTCACCAGCTTAGTGCCTGAGCCACCAGGACGCGCTTAGATATCTTTCTAAACTTGACTTAATCTTTGAAAGAAATTAAGAACACACCATGCTTTAGAGGAAGTACAGAATATTTTTCATTTATGATTAAGTTAATTCTAATATTAAGGTCCTTAGCCCACACACAGCAAATTATCAAATGGTCAAATTACATAGTTTAAAAAATTTAAACTACACCAATGTACCTAACTAGTAACTTTCAAAATATCCTTTTAAAGAATGTATAAGCCTGACATAGCTACAGACTCAGAATCCCTAGAGTAACTATATGTTCTATTAAAATGCCCTTGGCAAAGTACCCAGAATGAACTCAATTTTGTTCATCTGTTATTCTCTGTATTGTCTAGGCCAACTTTCCTCCTCTATCTTGCGGTGCTCCACAACTATTTTTAAAGGCTATAAATGTTTTTGGTAAAAGAACAAACCCACCAATTGCTCGGTGCTCTAAGCTGCCTGGTTATTATTTGGCATTCACTGGACAAACTGCCGAAGGGAAAGACAGTCAGGCCAGAGTAATGACCATCCCATACAATCTAAGTGCTCTATGGGCTCAACTATTCAGTAAACTAAAGGAAAAAAATTATTGGTATTTTTCTTCCATTGGAATTTTCTTCTAGCTATCATTTGGATTTTAGGCTATGCCTAAATTTTCAAATCATTAAAAAATATATATATAATGGACACATTGACTCTTCAGATATATTTTTAATAATTCTTATGGAATATATTTCTAGAAATGGTCAGAAGGAATATAGGTTTTGATACATTCTGCCAAAAAGCCAAAGATTTTTATAGTACTTTTTATAATTGCCAATTTGATAGTACCTTACTTTCTT
>RJWH01002134.1:248776-263809 GCA_004363575.1 Solenodon paradoxus
TTTTTTTTTTTTTTTTTTTTTTTTTTTTTTTTTTTTTTTTTTTTTTTTTTTTTTTTTTTTACTGTTGCCTTTAACTTTTTCTTGTGGATCTGTAACAATGATTCTCGAACTTTTTTTTTTGTCTCAGGAAGCCTCTATATACTTTTAAAGTATTAAAAACCTCAAAGGATTTTGTTTATATAGATTATATAGTCATTTATCATATAAAGAAACTAAAATGGAGGAAAATTGAAAATACAAGTACATATTCCATTAGCCTTCACTGCGGTGGTGTCATTACTCACGTAGCATCTGATCATCTCCACTATAAACTAGTGTGAGAATGAGTGTAAAACTATGTTCTTCTTCCCTTCCATTTCTGGTGAGTCATCATAATGGTACCTAGAGAGGTGGGCACTAAGTCAGGAACTGGGAGCTTCATGGAAACACAAGAAGTCAGGGTAGCTGCACAGAGGAATGGTCTACTGGGTTTAGCGAGAGAGGTTGCAGGGATATGGGGAGGCATCATGCAGAAGAAGGGGTCCATGGGTTGGTGACCGAGAACACACAGAGTGAAAGAGGATCGTTAGAGAAGTGTGGACCAGCAGATGGTCAAGGATATATGATGATGGGGCTGAGGCCTGTGGAACCATATGGAGACACAGACTATCAGGCTGGGCAGCTGAGAATGGAGTGGTGAGGGTACTGGAGAGTCACAGGAAAAATACAGAGAGAGGACAAAAATCTGGGTTGTAGGAGGCACAAGGTCGGTGTGTGGTGGAAACAGCCAGAGTATTTGGTAGACTGATTAAACTGAACAGAAAGGTTAAATGACTGAGCAAATAAGTAAATGCAACACAAAAAAAGGGAACCAAGTTTTTCAATGCCAGAAAAGATATTTTAAAGTAAGGAAAAGGGTAAAACTAGAAAGACTCCTGAGGTGTGAAGTACAGGCATATATTGATAGTTTATCACATATGCACACAAATATACAGAAATACAGATCCATATATGAATGCAAATATATATACATATACATACACTTATTCATGTACTGAAGAAACTAGACAGTGAATTAAATGAAGAAAGACAAAAGATAAAAGGATTAGAAAGAAACAGTTCTTATTATTCACCTACGATATGGTAATCTTAATAGAAAATATGAATTAAAAGACAAATCATAATAAAAAAAGCAGCAAGTTTGTTGGGTACAAAGTCAGTGGCAAAAATCAACTGCATAAATTGCCACTTCCATACTCCAATGACCAAGAGTTAAAATATATTGTTATAATTATATTCAAATGCTAATCTAACAATAAATAAATATGCATAAAACAAATAGAGGAAAATCTGTAAAATCTTCCTGAAAGACCATCTAAGAAGGCCTAATAAATGGAGAAGAGTCAAATTCATGGACTGGAAAATTCATTACTATGCAAATGCTGATTCTCCTCATACTGATCAAATATTCTATGCAATTTTGATAAAATGTCAATGGGTCTTGGAGTAGAACCTGTTAAACTGCTTCTAAAATTCATATGTAAGAGGCAAAAAGACAAGTGAGTTACTTCTTGAAGAAGGACAAGGCAGGGCTAAGGTGTGGCTAAGGTGTGTGGCACTCAGCAGATAATGTATTTTATTATAAAGCTAGAGAAATTACGAGAATATGGTATTGCCATGCAGACAACCAGTGGAACAATATAGAAAAGATGAGCCACATATCCTTGGAAATTTAATTTTTGAAAGAGCTGGCATAGCTAATTTGATGGAAAAGAATATAAATTTTAATTAATGAATCTTTTATGCTCCATAACATATAAAATCAGTTCTAATTGGATTGCAGACTTATATGTGAAAGATAAAATTAAAAATACTTTTGAATATAGGAAAATACAATCATGATTTTGACATAGGAAGGACTCTCTCTCTCTCTCTCTCTTTCCTCTCTCTCTTTAAAGGAAAAGTGCTAGTAGGAATGAAGGTGAGGAGAGACAGGCAGACAAGAAGAGAAAAAGGAAGAAGCATTTTTATTTATTTTATTTAGTAGTTGTCCCTGGTCGTTCCCCCTGACTCCAGGGACATGAACCCAGGTCCTTGGGATGTATGTGGACTATGCCCAGCTGGAAGTGGTGAACCCAACTGCTACTTCCTTGGGTGTGCCAAGGAAGGAATCTCTTTTTTTTTAAATTGTAATTTTAGACTCATATATATGTTTAAAAAGAAAAACAGTAAGACAAAGCTTATCATGAAAAGAACATCCTTCCACACTCCAAGATGTGCTTTGTTTCTTTTCTTTTTTTTTTAAAGGAAAGATGCAGGCAGGAATGAAGGCAAGCAGAGACAGGCAGGATGAAAGAGAGGAGAAGCATTTTCTTTTGTTGCTCATTTTGGTTGTTTCTGCTGTCCTGGGACAGGAACTGGGGACCTTGGGATGTATGCAGACTGCACCAACACCTACTCTGCCAGGGTGCACTGGAAGTAATATCCTAAACAAGACACAGAGAGAACACAAGCTAAAAGAGATGACTGATAAATCTGACTTTGCTAAAATTTAGAACTTTCGGTCATCAAAATGTGTATTAAAAGTTTCAGAATATAAATTATATTACAGCTCACCCTGGTAACTCAGGCATTAAGTCTGCAGCTACAGCACAGTGCACGTAAAGCCCAAGGACTGGAGTTCATGACCCAGGGCCAGTGGCGAGTAACTAAAATGAACAACTAAATAAAATTTTTTAAAATGCTTCTTACTCCTCTCCCTTTCTTCCTGCCTGCCTGCCTACTTATCTTCATTCCTTCTTGTTTCTTTGCTCTAAAAAAAAATAATTAAAAAATAAGTTACAAAGTTAGAGAACATTTTTGCTAACACATTAAGTCATTAAGCCCACAAATCAATGAGAATAGCAAACAATAAAAAAATGGATACAATATTTGAATAAGCACTTCAATAGAAGAGCAAACCAAAAATGGTCAATAAATCTATTAGAAGATGTTTGATCTCATTAGTAATCAAATCAATAAGATAAATTAAAACTGTAATACATCATTTTAATACCCACCTAATGTTCAAAAATAAAAAGTCCTTCAATTCTAAGTGTTAGCGAAGATTCAGAAGAAGTATAACACCTGTATACAACTGAAATAAAATTTAGAACAATAGTTTGGAAAACAGCTTGACATATTTATTGAAGTTGATACTGTGCTCATGCACTCTTACGAATAGCAGGACTGCTCAAATTATCTATTCCATTAGAACAGTTTTTTTTAATTTTCAATCTTTTGTGAACCGGATATCTTTGTAAAATAATAAAAATGCTTAGGCAAAGTAAAATTAATGTAAGTGTTTGAAAATGTCCCCTACTAATGGTGACAGAAGCAGTTCAGAGTGTTGTGAAAATTATGGGCTCTGGAATCAGAGAAACTGAATTTTAAGTTATTGTTATCCCACTAGAGACGCTGGACAGCTTACGTTTTTCTCTTTATATAGTAACTTCTTCAAATTGAAAATAACAATATTTGCCTTAACATGATTGTGAAGATTAAATATGAAAACATGTAAGGCAATTAGTGTACTATTCAATAAATAGGAGCTAGCATAGTTATGCTTAATTCTGTCATAATTGCTTAATACAATAAAACAAATTCTTGACCTAAATATTTGCAATTACTAGTTAACTATAACAATTGCTAGTTTGGTAGCTAATGCTTTAGTATACTTTCTGATATATAGAAGATTTTTATAATCATTGAGGATCAAAATATACAGTATTAAACCTTATAAAATATACAGTATTAAATCTTATAAAATGTCTAAAAACACAGTTTTAAAATAAGAGCTATAAAATGTACTAAAGGTATATAAAAATGGAATAATGGATAAAGATTAATAATTTCCCTTGCTGTTTTTTGAGAGTATTTAGAAAATAAGAGAAAAATTACTGTACTTCTAAATACTAAAAATAAATACCAAGTAATTCAGATGAGCAGAAAACTAAAGACCTAGGTGTGATGGATGCTCTTTAGAGCTAAAATAGAAGGATCATTAATAAGTAACTAAAAATCTACACACTCTGAGTAAAACTATAAAGTACAACAAAGAGTACAACTCTCATAAACTAAGACTGGGAGAGAATTAAGAAATAAAAACAGCCGCTGTGTTGGAGAGATAGGTAAAAGTAAATTATTTGAGGTTTGTTTCTTAAATATTGATAATATTTTTATTTGCACTTTAAAAATAATATGTAAAACATAACTTTTAAAGAATTCTGGCATAGGAGATAAAGAAACATATCTTTGGAACATCAAAGAAAACACTTTCTACAGTGCACTAAATCAGTTATTAAAGTGAACTACAAAGTATGCCATTGTGTAGGAAGGCCCATTAATAGCTGCTATTACCAAACATTTGAACCAGTATACATTTGTAATCTAAATTTGTCATTTATTAAAGAGCAGCCATAATTTTAGATGCTGAGATCGATAAGATTAATGCTTTATAGTGCCAGCTTCTGGCTTCCAGACCAATTTTACAGACTCAGTTCTATTGTGATCAGAACGAAATTTGACAGATTTCTTTCTCTTCTATCCATTTAATATGCTTGTGAATCTTTAATAGCAACACTGAATATATGGATTCATTTTTTTAATGGACAAGGCAGCTTATTGCCCTAAGCATGCAATCATTTAAATAAAAATGCTTCTCACCAAGTCAAGCATAAACAATGTAATTACCTGCATATGGCAGTGAACTGTTAGCTGCTAATTCTTTTGAGAATCTATAATGAGGAATATGGTATCTGCTGGCAGAAATCTATCTTAAATGAAACTTGTGGCACAGGGATACCCACCTATGAAACAGTTACTCCTACTATCCAAGCTCTCTGTGCTTCGATTATAAATCAAATCACCACCATACAGTTAATACACTGAACTGAGTCAAATTTGCTTATTTTATTCCATCACCTGGAAAATTTTAGGGGCCTTAGGTCCTGTTATGAACTCAAAAGAGTGTAACGTGATTTGAAAGCTTCTAAAAATACCTCAGTTTTGCTGGGGCTCACTTAGAAGGGTGGATGATTCAATTACAAGTGTCAGAATTGGATTCCTAATTTTTTGGAATCTGACAGCTGCAGCAAGTCTTGCCAGGATTCCCTTATCTTCATCGTGCTTCTCTTTGAAGTATTTAGAGAGGATTTCATAATCTTTGCAATTTAGCTCTAGGGCTTCTGTCATTAGCTGCAGAATAAATTGGTTGGCCCTTTCTAAAGCTGCTCATAAATATTATTTGACCAAGCACTTCTTTAAAGTAGTCATTAACTACAAAACAGCTGAGCTTCTTGTAATGGTAAGGGAAGGAAACACAAGGACTCTATAGCCACCGATCATGAATCAGGGGTGACCTTTCAACGCATGAAGTGCCAGTGGAACCTTAACCAGTTTACTTGCTGCTATAAAAACGTTCAGAGTCAAGAGGCATGAACTCACTTGAATGGCAGTTCTGGAGAGGGTACTAAGCACTGCATCATTGGGATTGATTTTGTTTGCTTTTTCAAATTATTATAGCAGAGATTCAGAGATACAAAGGTGACTAAGATAGCAAAGGCCAGTAGTTAAGTAACACTACAATAGGAGGCACAGCTCTGTTCTTTGTTCTTCCACTGAGTGAGACAAAACTGCCAAGTTCAGACTGCTGCCCATGAATAGCAAAAGTTGTACTTAAAAAAGGATTGGCTGGAGGTAACTAGATTAAATGGCAAATTTAGGCTTGTGGTCAGGCATTTAAAAATATACAAGGAAATAAACAGCTACATTAGGATGAAGAGTTATGAATAGTTTTTCTTATCAACTGAAATCTACTAAAAAGTACCAATACAGTTTTAAATATTATCACTTTTTGATGAATAAAAATCTAGATTAGATGATATACTTTCATTCTGGTTTTCTATATATTTGGCAAGTGCCTATTACATGCCAGGTATTAAGTCACTGGTGATGAAGAAGAGATATGCCCCTGTCATCATGGATTACTGCTTTCTTAGGGGAAGCTAAAATGAACAAGGGATCTTAAGTGTGCTGTATGTTACAACACACAGTGCTATAGGAGTACATTTCAGGAGGATGAGCGCTGTGGCGTGTAGAAGATAAGCGATTTAAGCTCTATTATGTTATTTTTTTAAAGGAAAGGTACAGGCAGGGATGGTGGCAAGTAGGCAGGCAGATAGGAAAAGAAGAGGAAGAAGCATTTTATTTTATTTTTATATTATCATTTTTTATTATTTACTTATTTATTTATTATTATATATATTTTTTAAAGGAAAGGTGCAGGCAGAAATGAAGGCAAGTAGGCAGACTGGTAGAAAGAGAGAGGAAGAAGCACTTTCTTTCATTTAGTTGTTCATCCTGGATGTTTCTTGGCCCCAGCTCTTGAACCTTGAACTGGGGACCGTGGAATGTATGTGGACTATGCCTGGTGGTCTAAACCACCAGGCCACCAGGACACACCTTATTTTTTATTTTAGTTGTACCTCTCAGTTGCTTCTGTCCCATCCCTGCTCTCCACAGTGGCCCTGGAATATGAACCTGAGTCCTTCGGATGTATGTGGACGGCAGTTGGCCAGAGGTGGCAGACTTAACCACTATTCTACCAGGGTGTGCCTATTCTTTATCTTTAAAAATTATATTGACCACAGAAAACTTTCACTGACGACTCCCAGTCATAATTATGACCATTAACTGTTTGACTATGCTGTGTAACAGGAGGTTTTTATCTCCTGTCACACTGAATCCTGCACAAAGGAAGACACTATCATGAACACTTTCAAAACATACTCCAAATTAATGAAAACTAAGGGACTTAGTATTAAAATCCTATTTTAGTATTTGACATCATTATAACTTGGATTAACATCAATAATTTGCCTTTAGATATATACATATAATTTATTGTTAACTTTATCTCAATAAAACTGAAAAAAGGAGAAAAAAAACCCCTCTGTATGACAAAAGACACCACAAAATTAAGAGACAAATAAGACATTAGAAGGAAACAACTGCCCAGATTGTTATCCACATATAATATATACACAAAATATAATACATTTATAAGAAAAATCAATCCATTAGAAAAAATGAAAACAATAAATAAGCAAAAATTAAAATAAATCTTAATGACTATATGTGGTCAGATTCTCAAACTCACTAGTAATCAAGAGAAATAAAAATTAGAACAAAATATTGTTAGAACAGCAAAAAATTGAGAATCTAGGGCTGGCAAAAAGTTTTACATAACAGAGGAAACAGATACTCATATATTCTTAGTGGGAATAAATCTGGTTCAACCATTCTATGGAAGACAATACAGAATTAAACAAGAGAGGTACCTGATAATACTTACAATTGTGGGTAATACTTATTGTTTCCATAAGCCAGACACTTTTGCATACTACTGACTTACATGAACTCATTTAGCCCTCACAATCACCTTATGAGGTGAGTACTGCTATTATCCTCACCTTATAGACCAGGAAACTGAGACACAGAGAAGTTAGGTAACATGTTAAGGTTGAACAATACGTGGCAGAGCAGAGATCTTCACACAGTTGTGACTCCAGAATTGACTGTCTTAATCTCTACAGAATAGTCTCTTTATTTACTGACATGGAAAAATCTCCAAGACATGCTATTAAAAGCAAGTTGCACAATACGCATAGCATAATACCATTTGTATTTTTCAAAACACCACAAAACAATATTATCTATAATTCACATCTATCTCCAGAGAAACGACTGAAAGGATATACAAAACTGGTAGAAGTGGTTTCTGTTTGGAAAAGGGACTGAAAGACATGACTGGAGGTAGGTAGGAGGCAGTTAAGGGAGAAATTTGATTTATGTGTATCATTTGATTTTCATACGATGAGAATGGATTCAGGTATTAATTATACAAACCACTTTTTTAAGTTTAAAAAGTCTCAAATGTTGATCCAGTTCAGTCTTTTTTTCTAATCAATGCATATATTATTTCTAAAATATCCCTCAACCAGTTTCTGTTAGAGTGTTTTAAATGGTAGAGCATTCTACTTCCCCAAAGCAGCCTGCTTCATTACTGAAGAAAGCGGTAGAAGTTTTCCTTACAGTCCAATATTTCTTTCTAATCACCATTCTTTGATCCTAATTCTGCTATAAAACACACGATGACACTAATTCACTTGTATTCGGGGTCTCCAAGCTCATACCCATGTTCAATGATTTGCGAGGCAGACTCACAGGATTCAGCATGGAGTCATACTCTTCTATGCTTTATTACAGTGAAAAAATGCAAAACAAAACTGGCTATGGAAAAAGGACATTGGGTGATCCAGACAAAACCAGGCGTAAGCTTCCAAGAATCCTCTCCCTTAATTCTTCCAGCAGTAAGTTATAATAATACATGTTAAATTCTGCCAATCAAGAATCCGAATTCACCAAGAAGTTCTTAGAAACAGTGCCCAGAGGCTGGGCAGATGGGTGTACTCTAGTCCATACCCAAACCCCTGACTCACAGAAGAAAAATGCAAGTTTCCAACATAAACTTTACTTTTGTACAATTTAGGCACAATGAGCCATTCTTAACAGGGAATGGTGAGAATTCTTCTAAAATTCAAGTTCCCTGATGTCAACCAAAGGCTAGCATCTCAAAGCAAGTTTTTCTAACAACAGTAGCTTCAGGCCTGCTATGTGAACTCTTTCCCACACACTATCCTTCCATGAGCCTTTTGATTTTTAAAGGTAACTTTATTATGCCTTTCTTTAGCTATTTTTTGTTTGTTTTCAATTAATACATAGTCAATTTCTTCTACGAAAGTTTCCAGACTTTTAATTGTTATGGTCACTATCATGTGAACTCTACTTTGACTATGTTCCTCTTAAAATATGAAGTCAAAAATGCAAAATAATATTCCAGTCATACTTTCACCATAAATAGAATATTATATTTTTAATGAATGCAGCATTTTTCTTTAAAGCTGATTTCTAGTGGGTGATATGTTTAACTTACAGACAAAACTTGAGTTCTATGGCATTATATTTGTAATCCCATTCATGGCATTTTGTTTGTTCGAGCACAGTGCTCTTACCTACCAAGATTGTTTTTAAAGGTGAAGGCAGGAATGAAGGCAAACAGGCAGGTAGGCAGGCAGGCAGGTAGGCAAGAAGAAAGAGGAGAAGGAAGTTTTATTTTTACTTAGTTGTTCATCTTGGCTGTTCCCTGGGGCCCTGGGTCTTAAACCTCAGTCCTTGGGATGCATGTGGACTGTGTGTCTGGCAGTCTTGTGCCCTAAGCCACCAAGGCAGACACCGAGAATTTTGAATCGCTATGTATTATCTGTCTCAGGTTCACTATCGCTTATAGATTCCTGTCATTTAAAAATTATTGAGGGTTTTAGAGTCGGACTTCCTCCATTCAAATCATGGTATTATTACTTAGAAGCAACATGATCTTGGTTAAGTTAGCACAAATCCTGTGTGCCTCAGTTCCTTTATCTGTATAAACTAGGAACAACAACCATTACCTATTTAACAGAGGATTTAATGAGGTAGGTGAGATAAAGTATGTAATAAGCCTAATATGGTATCTGACACATTGTAATTGCATAATAAGCAACAGTTTTTATTAATGTATTAACAATACACATATATACATATATTATTAATCTAAAACATTGATAATAATATGTCAAGATCAAGGGTAAAGCTCCGTGGCACTTTTTGAGGGACTTCTCTCAGAGGTTATAACAATAAAAAACCTTTTGAGGTATCAATTCAGATTTTATTCTTAATTATTATATACTTAATTCCAGTATTAAAACTTAAAGCTATAAAATGTTAGCTATTCACTATAATCCATTTTTAACTGTTAGGAACCTATAGTGTCTGAACTTAATTTTGTATCATATACCAAATATCATGAGAAAAAAAGAAATCAATATGGATTTGATTGGCAAGCAAATCTCTATCACTGAGATGTCAGCTCAAGAAATTTCTACCTATCTCATAATTCTTGAAGAATAAAATAAGCACATTCCTGTCCTTATTCCTGTATATTGTTTTAACTTTAGACATCTCATCTTTTATTAAACAAGATTTTTATACACATCATCTTTCATTAATAAGAAAAATCAAAGGAACATTAATGAAAAAATCTTGTGAAGAAAAAGAATGCCTGTAGCACTTGTCATCTGCAATCAGAAAAGCTGAAATTCTTAAACAAAACATAACATCTAGGATACGAGGTTTAATAGCATAAAGCAGTCAAAGCATCAAAATGCTTACTTCATTACCAAACTTTAAAAACTGATACATGGCACCTCCTGGTGGAGTGGTGATTGGGTGCAATTCATGTACATCCAGGGCCCCCTGTTTGTGTCCCTGGGCCAGTGGGAATGACTAAGACAAACAACTAAAATAAAAATAAATAGGGTGTTTCTTCCTCCTCTCTCTTCCTGCCTGCCTGCCTCTGCTCACCTTCATTCCTGTCTGTACCTTTCCTTAAAAAACGAAACAAAACAAGAGAAAATCTGCCAAACAACCTCTATAAAGAAAATGACAAAGGCATATAAATCATTGTATGTATAGCATGTTACATTTATCCTTATTAACACAGTCACACTGCTAAATTTTTCCAGTAGAAGATTAATCAAAAAAATTACATGTGGATAATGAAGGAAGGTTGGTTTACACTCAAATAACTGTCTCCCTGTTTCTAGCAGGCTAACATTTCCAGTTATTGACTGTTTACAATGCGGTCCCATTTAGAGCCAACTATGAATCTTAAATTAACTTATTCTAATAATGCCTTGGAGAAGAGCAGAGCATCCAATTAGGAGCACAGCTGCAGAGGCATTCAGATTTGGGTTTAACCTCTCGCTCTGCAATTCACTAACTGTGACTTTGGGCAAGTTATTTAAGTTTCCTCAACTATAAAATGAAGGTAGTTTTTACCTCATATGCTTTTTGAGAGGATGAATTAGGACATAGTGTATGTGCTTTATTATGGTTAAATACAATATGAAATGTAACCATTTTAAGGTGCACTTTAAACATTTAAAGTCCTGTGACATTAAATACATTCTCATTGCTGTGTGACCATCACCAACGATGTCTTTAAAGCACTCAAGTCCAAGACAGAGTAACAGCTCAGTGAATGGCAGTTAAAATAACACTCACTATGCTATCCTATCAAATATCCAGACTCTACGTACATTATTTATCCCTATGGAATTAGTTCATTTATTTCTACTGAATTGCTCTCAAACTGGGAAACATTAATTACAATTTTTAAGTTACAAACTATATTCCTAGCTTTCAAATAATTCTTCAAGTGAATGACAAAAACACAAAATATTAAGAGTTTACTATCTAGAGCTATTCTAAGCACTTTACAGGTATTAACTCATTTAATTCCCACAATAATAATTCTAAGAGGTACTTAATAGTAACATTTTATGACTGAGTACAAAGAGGTTAAAGAACCTGTTCATTAAGTTACACAAATAACCCTGCTGATAAACTAATAAAGCCCAAATGTGCGCTCCACACCAAGGCATGGAGCCTGTGCTCTTA
The DNA here is from genome assembly GCA_004363575.1 of Solenodon paradoxus. Classification (NCBI taxonomy): domain Eukaryota; kingdom Metazoa; phylum Chordata; class Mammalia; order Eulipotyphla; family Solenodontidae; genus Solenodon; species Solenodon paradoxus. The sequence goes on from RJWH01002134.1 coordinate 260,354, forward strand.
ATCATGCCACTGAATTGCCTCTCCCACATGTACCAACGTGTGGCCCACAGATGTCAGGTATTATACCCTGACTCTTAAGAGTTTCTTGGAAGCTTCTGATACTATTTCATGTTCTTGCTAAAGACAGTGAAGAGCAATCATCCCAATTTTACAGATGGAGAAAGGTCAAGCGATTTGCTCAGGTCAATAACAACATGGGAGAGACCTGGATCCCAGCACGGCCACTTATTAGTTGTGTGAAATCTATAGTCTCATCCACCTTCACTCAGTTGTAAAACAGAAAGAACAACACCTTACAAGAAGTATATGTTTGCAAAGAAGCTAGTACAGAGAATTGTATAAAAAGTACTCAATAAATATTAGCCCCACCTTTCCTCTTTCTCCTGTTTGTGACTCCGGGCATAGCAGTCTCCCCAACACCACACTACTACTTCTCAGTACCCTCTCACCAACTGTGTTAACAGATGGGTGGCAAAGAACATGACTTTTTGGTGAAGGCCATGTGATACCAAATGAAACCTCAGTGAAGTCCGGCTATATTATATAATTTTAAGTATAACAAACTTCTTCCCTTTTGTCCATATGGCCTATCACTTATCAAAGCAGAAAATAAAACTGGCTTACCAAGATTTGTTCTTTATAAAATTAGGCTTAATGTTCCCCAATACCTTCTGTTCTTTTAGGTAACTGCCAAATGATTTACTTGATTTGTTCTAGTTTCTGATCAGACATTGTTTAAAAAATAAGTTGAACCTGATCATTTTCAAACTTATCTTTTTCCCCTTACAAATGAAAGTATACCCTTTTCTGTCATCAGATACTTTTCTTCATCAAGATTTCTCCAAAAAAAAAAAATAAATGAAAAAAAAAGGTTCCCCACCGTGGCTCAGTGGTTAAGGTGCAGGCCAAGAAAAGCCCAAGAACCCTGGTTCAAGGTCTAGGGCTAGGGCAAAGAAAACAGAATGAAAGAACAAACAAGGAATCTAGTGCCAAGTGTGGCACCCGGTTTTTTTCCATGACATTTGAATAGGGCGAATATCTAATACTGATAAGCTCTATTCATGCCAAATGTGACTATAGAAATTTGTATTTCCTATCAGTTAAGCAGCATTTTCTTGAGGAAAGATTAAAATGCTAGGAGGGAGCACAGTCTCTTGTAAAGTAAAACTGCTGCATAATGAATCCTTTTTTTCCTGGATAGCAAGGATGTCATGAAGCACATGCTGTTGCTTTCCAAGTCATCTGAAATACTCCCATGTCTTAAAGTCATCTGAAGTGAACATTAAAAAGTCAAAGAAATTGTTCAATCAAGCATGGATTTATAAAATCTATTACTTCTCCAATAAGCTAAAAGACATTGGGAGGCTATAATCAGCACCACAGAGAAAAGTGGTTCAGTGGAAACAGTTCATTTGTATTTGGCATAGCGAAGGTTCACTGCCAATCTGTAACAATATGAATTCAAGAACTTTCCAAAGTCAAAAATGAGGCTTGAACATGAGTAGCTTTTCAAATTAGTTCTTGCTGAGGTCTAGTTGTTAATATAAAGTAAAAACATTTGTTAAGAGGTGGTAAAATACAGGTAATGTTTAGGATTTGATTTGCTAAAAAAGCACTGAGCTAAAGACAAGATATTTTGCTTCATTCATTCATTCATTCATTTTTTTTTTAAAGGAAAAGTGCAGGCAGGAATGAAGGCAGCAGGCAGGCAGGAAGAGAGAGGAAGAAGCAGCATTTTATTTTATTTTTATTTAGTTGTTCACACTGGTTGTTCACCCTGGATCCAGGATATGAATCCGGGTCCTTGGGATGTAAGTGGACTGCACTCCTTCAGAGGCAGCTGACTAATGGCTATTCTACCAGGGCACTCCTCATTCTTTTTTTTTTGAGCTAACTTTCTGAAAAAGAGGTGGGGGATTATAATTTTAGTGCTTAAGTTTAACTATCTACAAATGACAGTATTACTTCTCCTCCTAAACACAGGAGTCTGGCTAATAGAAGGTTAATAAAATAAGAATTGTTACAGTATTGTTCAAAATTTAAAATAGAGAGTAACACAAGATAAAACTATTTTAAAAATGTGCAAGCATCTACATGAGGTCATTTTGAAAATTCTAGTCCCACTGATCAACTACACATTACTGACAAAGTAGTGATGATCTTTTCTCAGTCCTTTAAGGAATTACATTTATAAATATGAATTTTTGTCTTACATGTTAGTTCTTGTGTATTTTATTTCACTCTTATAATGTAATACTTACAATAAAAACAACATAAATCCACTTACTTAAAAATGGAAAATTTGGAAGAAGAGCCCATAAGATCATTGTCATTTTACATTAAGAATATCTACCATTACTGCAAAGAGTTTTCAGTTTTAAACAGATTTAATAAGATTAAGTTCTCGTTATTAACATTCAAACTAAAAAAGTAAAAAATATGAATGGTTTCAAACAAAAACAATTCTCTTATCCTTGCCCCAAGAAAAACCTCAACTCACCTCATCTCCCTTCAAAACTTCAGCACCATCAAGTTCACGGGTCTGATTTGTCTTCACTGACGCCTCTCTCTCTAGACTGGCCAACTTTTCCTTTGCTTCCTGAAGTTCTTCAGCTTTGGCTTCTTTTTTACGAGAAATGATGGATGCCTAATTAAACATTAAATGTGAATGTAAATAAGAAATACAATCAACTTTCTACTATCTTGTGAAAACCACATTTCAGATTTTACCAAACTAAATTTCCACTATCAAGTTGGCTTCTAACCAATATTCCTTGCCCTATTACTATTTGTTTGTTTGTTTGTTTGTTTGCTATGAACAAGCAATGTATATTAAGTATCAACCCAAAAATTACTTGGAAGACAAAAATACTGAAAATACAGTGTGTATTAGCTGAGAAAATGCAATAATAATTAAAATACTAAAATATTCTAGTAACATTCAGGTGTTAATGAAAATACATTCTAGGTAAGTAAACAGAAGCTAACGCGAGGTCTACCGACTTTCTGAATGCTAGGGCTCCTTTCACCGGCAGAAAACGAGAATGCTTCATTCCTCCAAGTACAACACAGGTCATCTTGTCTAACTCAATATTCATACTTTTGAAAAGACATGTTAATATATCTACTATATTTTACCTATTATATTTAATATTTATTATATCTAATAAAAAAAATGAAAACATCTGACTCACTAGAACTGTACAAATGCTTATACACTCTAAGTGACTGCTCTTAGCCATGAACGTGGCATTTTATCTTAGGGGATTTCCTTCAATGAACCATGACAGTATTAGTTTGAGGAAAATACTAACCAAAATGTTATAAGTGAAATAGTACAAATATTTTCTTCAAACAAATTTGACAGAAGAGGGGGGACTCTCTAGGGCAACCCTTTAAAAAATTCTGATGTACTTCGTGCTTAAAAAAATGAAAAGACAAATGATGAAGTGTTTC